>JASAMX010033302.1:0-33863 GCA_030248175.1 Microlaimidae sp. YZB2_3
AAAGAAAAAAATAAAATTTGAAAAAATCTTAGCTTTCTTAGTTTCTTAAGTTTAAACCTATACTTCATAAAAATTGCTACACGATTATATGTTTTACTACGTTGAAGTGCTGTAATATATCAGTTTGTGCTAAATAAATTTTTTTTTTTAATTAAACGTCACAATAGTTTGAAATCATCACTAGAATAGTATTATTCTGAACAGTGATTTCGAATTAGTAAAAATAAAAATGAAATTTGTGCTTTTAAACTAATTTTAAACCTACATAGTTTTTTTAATGTTTTGCTTGTAAAACTATTCAAAACTTAAAAATTAATTTTAGAAAGTCCATTCCAAACTTTTAAATTAAGCATTTTCTGTAATTGAAACATTAAAAAATTGGGTAACAAGCGCGCCAGCAGCGCCGTACCTACGAAGCGGCAAAAAACTAAAAATCCCCAAAAACTGCTTTTGCTTTTGCAATAGTTAAAAAGTATTTAAGAAATTTTGAAGAGAAGGGGTCGAGATTTTAAACAAATAAATATTTGAAATATTTTAAACCGTAAAATATACTAGTCGCTAGCTGTTTCTCAATTTTCCCTCTACATATGATTGGCGCTAGTAGTTATTGTACCCTCTTCCTAACACTAAAAAACCCTTATTCCGAACTAGTCTATAGAAACTTTTAAAAATCCAAGTCGGGCCGGGCCGGGTTCGAGCGTGGTGGGTAATTTTTTTCGGGGCGGTTTTGAAGGATTGTGGTTCGGTAGGTTGTAGACGTGGAAGACCTTTATAAAATAGCACGTTAGGATTTTAAGGACTCTTAAAATGTCATATAGTATTTGGGATCACGTCATATATGTTTTGATTTGTAGGTAGGAATGGTCGTGGGAGGAGTTATTTTAGTCAATTAGGGCTGGAGAAAAGATTGATCTCCAATGGATGTTAGATCTCATTTTTTTGTCTAGGCGCTAGTTGGCTAAGAGTCATTCTATAACGTCATAACTCTGTGAAGATATTTAACACTGAACAACTTCCGTTTAAATGGGAGGGTTTTGACTGTGTGAGTCCGGGCGAAAATTTTAGCTGTTTTCCTTTTTATTTTTAGTTTTTATTGCTTTTAAAATTCATAAAAAATACGCAGTGTTTAAAATAGAGAACAAGGCGATCAAAAAAATCATAATTATAAAAAAAAGTTATATTAACTATTATAACTTGAATGCATAATAAAATAAACTAAATAATAATTCATCACTTCATTAATAAAACGTACATCTCCTACCAATTTGACTTCTAGATTTAACGGATAAAAATTGTACATTATAAAACTTTCTTAACGGTAAAGTGTAGGAGTCAAATTACAAAAATATATGTTTTATGAATGGATTCATGAATAATTATTCAGTTTCTTCTTTGGTACATTCAATTTTTGTATTTACCTTTTTATATGTTTCTTGTTTAAAAATTGTTTCGCGTAAAAAATTTTTGGTCTGTGTTTACTTCGCTTCTTTTTACTAATATCATTATGCAAAATCCTACTGCCAGACTTTTCTATACATTCGAATATAACTTTTTAATTTATTATTAACAATCATCAATTGGTAATTTTTTTCGAAACAATGGAGTACTTCTGAAATTTAATTGTGATCTTTCATAAATAAAAATATATTAAAATTTACCACAACAGCTCGAATAAATATATAAAAAATGGAACTTAATAAAGTCATATCTTAAGAGTGCCCATTAAAAAACAAATAATGTTTTTCAATAATAATGTAACTTTTAGTTTGATTTAAAACACTTACCTTCGCCTACAAACACCATAATACAAATTAAGAACATAATACTAAATATAGAAACGTTCATTCCGTTATAAATTGATAATAGAAAAGCTTTAGTTATTTTTATTTTGTTTTATTTGCCAAAACTTTTATAGTAGTGAACTACTTTTTTTTTAAAACGAGTTGTTGTTTTCATTAAAATGCGTGTTTTTAAATTTTAAACAGAATTTCATTTTCATGTTAACTGTTGATTACTTTTCCAACTGTTCTGGGAACAAAGTTGCTGGGAATAAGTTTTAAAGTTTTTGTAACGCGGGTGAGCTATATATTTTCTAAGAAATCAAGACTTCTAAAAAAGCAATAAAAAACAGAAAAAAATAGATCATATTCATATTGTAATTAAAATAGATAATAAAAAACTAAAAGTTTTGGTTTTATGCGTTTTTTAAAACTCTTATTCAACCATGTAAAAGAAAATTTCAAAAACTCACGGTTGTTCTCGTATTTAATAATAACAAGTACAAAACATGTTTTTTTTTAATTTTGGCATATTCAAAAAAAAAAAATGAATTCTACAAGAGAGTGATTATAAATAATTGCCTGAAGGTGCGGTATACCAAATCATGGAGCATTTTTTTCGCTTGGATTTTGGTATCAATCGATGCGTCAGGTTTCACTAAGTAAAAAATTGTATTACAAAAAAAAAATTAATTTTCAGTGGTTGTCCAGATATTAGCAGGAATATTACTTGGTTATTTCAGATATGTTTTTTACCAAACACCAGCCACGGTGTGTTTTGTTTGCTTACGTTGGACTTTGCAAACGCATTCTTTCTCGTAAAAATTCAGATGTATTTAAGATATTTTATAAGCAAATTTTTCTATGAAAAGATGCAAAATTTTTAATTATACTAGTTTTTGTGTCTTTTTATTTATTATATTGCAGTTATAGTGTTTTATTTTAAATAAACGATTTGATGTATTTTGAGTTCAGTTCAATATTGGCTAGGGTTTTTTTTAATCTCTCATCGGGCGTACATATTTCCTGTTGTTTGGCTGACTGAGCGGCAAAAAAATCGATGCAATAACCGCTGAAAATTAATTTTTTTGTAATACAATTTTTTACTCAGTAAAACCTGACGCATCGATCAATACCAAAAACTAAGCGAAAAAAATACACCATGATTTAGTATACCGCACCTTTAAAGGTGCCGTACCGCACCTTTAAAGGTGCGGTACGGCATTTAACTTTTTGTATTTGATTTTGCTGATTTTTTGTAAAAACTTTACTCCCGCCTCCAATAGCCATTAGCCAACAAAATTTTTGCGTTAAAATATTTTTAACAGATCGGGAAATATGTTTCTTTTAAAATGGCGTTTTTGGTGACTGTGGAAAGATTGTTTAATAAAAATAAAAAATTAAATATTGCACACAAAAAACGGCAAATTTTTACTTTCATTTGACGCACTAAGTTGTTAAAATTGGTGCAGTATTTTTTTGAGATTTTTCATTGTCTGTAGAAAAAACCTGCGATTTTTTGGCGAAAAAACACGAAGTTTAGGAATTCATTTGTCGCGGCAGATCTAAGCAAGTTTTGAGAATTTTTAGTGTGTAGCGCTAGATCGAATTGGTAGGGTGTCGACTTCATGTACATTTTCTTCATGTTTCAATACTGATTAATCCATTTTAGTTTTTTTTCTTTAAACAAACATAAAAATTTGTTTTTTCTACAAAAACTAAACCGAAAATTTTACGTCTGTATTGATATTTTATTCCCAAAACTGATAATTTTTTCTGCGTTATCTGCGACTTATCGTTTTTTTATTTGATCCTTAAGATTTTTTTATCAAAAACACAAGCTATATTTGAAATTAAGACACAATCAAAATAAACTTTAAATATGTAGGAAACTTTCTTGCTTTTAAAGTGATTTTTTTGTCTTTATATCTATATGAGGACTGAGGAATTATCTGTTTGAAAAGAATTGTTGAGAATGTTTTATTAAATTTTTTTTAATGAGAAAATTGTTAACATGACATATGTATATTCGACTGTTTTCTGCCACTATAATACTTTTTGGGGTTAAATGCTCTGCCGAAATCAGATTAAATTTTCCCAAAATTTTTTCTTGTACTTTGTGTTTTTGTTCAAAAATTAGCAAGTTTTTTGAGCAGAAAACGTAATATCTCAACAAATACTGCACTAATCTTAACAATTATGCCGTTATATAAAGCTATAGAAAGTTTCCGCTATATTTGAGTACATCATTTTTAATTTAAATTTTTATACCTTTGAGTAATCTTTAAATACGCAGAATCACCGAAAAAACTCCATTTTTTGGAAGATCATGTCTCCTGATATCTCATAACAATTTGACGCAAAAAAATTGTGGTGTTTTTCGAGCAGGTGTAAAGTTTTTACAAAACTCACCAAATTTAAAAACAATATAGCAAAATATTAATCAAACAAATCTCATTAAAAACTTGCAATTTTATGTGCAGTTTCAAAAAAATATTTATAATACAGATAAAACCACAAATTATATTTTCTAAAGGTAAACCCAACGTGGCTGCAACAGTTATTCGCTGGATTAAAAAATGCCCCCAATGAAGTAACCACTCAAATCATAAGAATCTGACGTCACTTTATCAGCCAATTAGATTTGATTAAATGACCTATAAAATTTAATCTAATTGGCTGATAAAGTGATGTAAGATTCTCGTGATTCGAGTGGTTACTTAATTAATGTGAGGCATTTTTTAATCAAACGAACAACTGTTGCAGCCACGTTGGGTTTACCTTTAGTAATTTTAAACTTGCTATTAGTCAACTAAATATTTTAGATTAAAAGTAGGTGTGCAAAGCTAGGTTTAAATATTTTTAATATCAATAATTTAAACTTATTGTTTTTAACTCAAATCTGTTGAAATGGTTTCAATAATGTAGGAGCAATTCAAATGCATCAAATGACGTTTTTTCTGTAAAACAATAACAAGAACAAGACCTTATTTTGATTTGGTTTAAGATGCTATTTAATGCATTTAGCGATAAAACGCTTGTGTGTAAGTTTTTTAATCTTTTAAAAAAAACATTTTCCCATAAAACCTTTTTTTAATCGTAGTATTAAAAGAACACGCTAAAATAGTCGCGCATTTACAATTCCAAATAAATACTGAGAGCTCGTTCGCATAAGCGTATTTTGTTATTATTATTGTCGTTTTTTAAATGCGTTATTTTTCAATTTTTAGATTGTGTGATTTATTTTTAATGACAATTTTATGTGCTGTTAATGTTACAACAAAGTACGTGCTGAGAAGCCTATTTTGTTTAATCTGCGGATGCATATTTTGTTTTGATGCGTTTTTCTTTTTACCATTTTTTTGGAACTTACTTTTCTCCATATCTTTTCAATACTTAAAGAAAAACAGGTAAAACAATCATTTTAGGAGAAAAAAGTTTTTATTGTATTTTTAGCCTTTTTATTGATAACAAAAACTAGTTTAAAAACCTTAAAACTTCAGTTTGAAAGGATTAGAAATTTATATAAGATTGATTAGGTCAGGTAATTTTAAAAATAAAAATAAGCAAAAAAATGTCCGCATATAAATTTAAAAAGGTGTAAATTTAAAAATCCGCGGATGAGGCCTTTCAAAATACTGCGGATGTCTGGGAATGCGAATATTCCACCACACCACAAATTACAACACTGTTATTTTTGTAAAAAGTAATAATATTAAGTCATAATACTCTTTTATGAATATTTTTACAGTTCAAAAATATTTATTTGCAAATTGTTTTTGGCACTAACGCTTTCAGATTAACGAGCAATTAAGAATAGACAATTTATAAACCAATAATTAAGTATATATAAATAAAAATAAAAATCCTACGTGAATGTTGTTTTTAAAAGTTTTCAGTATCAATGCCGAAACTGTAATGGAGTGAAGATAAAGTGACGTGAAAATAAAATGAAGTGACGTATTATATTATTAACATTTTTTGGAATACATTAAATAGTCAATCATGACAGGAAGCTGCAACTACATAAACACGTTTTATGTATTCACTGACGTAAATTTTTTCTCGCCAAATATCAAAAATAATTGGTAAAGGTTTTCGCGTTAGCAGTCATAAACTAAATTATTTTTAATACCAGTTTTTTGGTGCCTTTGTCTGTTATATATTGTTGTTGTGGCATAACACAAATTTATTTCTTCCACGCAGATTATTCAAAGAGAAGTCAAAAGAGAACCGAACAAGTTTACTTCCATAGTTAAAGACTTTGCAGTTTTTACATGCACGAGAATATTTAATGCGTGCTGTGTTAACCCATTGCGAGGTTTTTGTTAAAAGATTTTTTAAGCCGCCTGAGACTGATCTTTTTATTTAACGTCGTACATCAAAAATGTTCCTGCGAAACCTGGATAATGGTTTACCCAGGTCTTTCTAAAACCAGGCCTACCCCGTAGTTCAGCACTCGAATCATTTGAACAACCCCCTCCCTCCAAACTCTGTTTTACTTATTGTTTTAGGTTTTCTATTTTTAAATTTCTTAGTTTTATTAGTTTTTAGTTGTTTTGAGTTTCAATAATTCTTTTTTTGTTTTGTTAAATTTGTTAGATTTGTCAATTTCGTTAGATTTGTTAGTTTTGTTTGATTTCTTAATTTCGTTAGTTTTCTTAGTTTATTGACTTTAAAAGTTTTTTGGATTTGTTAATTTAAAAAAAAAATTTGGTTTCTTATAGGCAAATTAAATTTAGCTGATCGTGATGATTTGCAGTATGGAATTGACTATATTTGAAACAAAAATGGAAATTATTTTTACTATAATTTAACAAATTTTTGTACAGTTTGTGAAAAAACGGGACTTAAAAAAATCGGCGTTGCAATTCTTAAAAAAAAACGTTATAACCGCACAAAATTAATCGATCCGCTCATGTCGTCATGTTCCTAAACAAACTTACGAGCTAAGGAAGATATATAATTCAACCATAGTTTCGTAAAATTTGTTAGACTTCTTAGATTTGTTGGTTTTGTAAAGTTTTGCTGAAATTGTTGGTTTTATTGTATTTGTTAGTTTTAATAGGTTTTCTAAATTTGGTAGACTTGAATAGATTTGTTTGTTTTGTAAAGTTTTGTTGGAATTCTTAGTTTTTAGTGTTGTAAAAAGTTAGTTTTACTTTTACTTAAACTAATAAAAGATAGTGAAAGATTTTTGATTATTTTTGCTCGACTTTTAAGTTTCACTTACTTGACGAAGGTCAAAACCCACCCATTTAAATGGAAGTTGTTCAGCGTTAAATATCTTCACAGAATTATGACGTTATAGAATTACTTTTAGCCAAATAGCGCCTTAGAAAAAATGGAGATCTCCCATTCATTATAGATCATTTTTTTCAAACCCTAATTGGCTAAAACAACTTCTCCCACAAGCATTCCCACAGAACAAAACATAAATGACGTGACCACGAATACTATATGACAGTTTGGGGTTCCTTAAAATCTTGAGCTGTTTTACTTTTACTCTTTTATCTTTTGTTGCCAATACTTAAATTAATTTAGGTAAAATTTAAGTTATTTCAACGAGTTGTCCCTATGGACTTGTCGTAAAATGGACTTGTTGTTGTGACATAATAAAGTTTCTTAAGCCACTAACACACTTTATTTAGGCCCAAAAACTTATTATAATGAAAATTTATATCTAAGATTAGCAAAAAACTTTCGAGCGGATCTTTGGAGCTCAGAAAACTGTTGTTTTTCTTCGTTTCGAAATTGCTTTTATTATACTCTTACTCTTACTTTAACTTAAAAAATGGGTCTTACTTTTACTTTACTAAAGGTGCGGTATCGAGTCAAGCTTTTTGTCAGATTTTTTGTGAAAACCTTACCCATGCCCCCAATACCCAACAAAATTTTTATTTTCGTCAAAATATCTCCAGTGGTTCAGGAGATATGACCCTCCGAAAATGGCGTTTTTTCGATAATCCTGTACTTGAAAGATTGATCATCAAGTATAAAAATTTTACAAATTTTAAAAATTTTACAAAAGTTACAAATTATGCACTCAAAAAAACGGCTTCTCTCTACTTTAATTTGATACCTTGATTGCTAAGATTTGTGCATTATTTGTTGAGATATTGCGTTTTTTGTACAAAAAAACCTTCGATTTTTTTGCTAAAAAAACGAAGTGATGGAAGTGATTTGTCAGGCAAATTTTACATTACTGACCAAGTATGTAGCAGGCGTTGTGGAGGTTACTAGTGAGTTGTGTTTGCGTGCATTTCATTGTGTTCGAGCTTTGGTTAATACTTTTTTTTTCATTAAATAAACATAAAAGTAATTCAATTTTTTGTTACAAAAAATCTGTTTTGGTCGTTTTTCATTTCAAAACTACACTTTCAATGCTCACTTTAAATTTATCATATTTCACCTGATCCTCCACAGTTTTTTTATTAAAAACTCAGGTTATAATTCAAATTAACACTCAATCAAATATAATTTATATAGCCTTAAGGTTGATCTTTTTAAAGGTTATAAGAATGATAAAATTTGTTTGCTATTTTGAAAGTTATAATGAAAAAAAAACGGAAGATGTTTGAAGTTTTTTGTTTTTAGAATGATTTCGTTGTTTTTGTTTTTATATCTTTGTAAGTAATTATTGCTTTAGTAAAGTTGTTGAAAATCCTTTATTCAATCGTTTTTAATGAAAAAATAGTGAAAATGATACATAGTGTACTGTTTTTTGCCCTCACTAGAGTTTTTGGGTGTTAAATGTGCCCCGAAATCGGGATTAAGTTTGCCCAAAATTTTTTCCTTCACTTCGTGTTTTTAGTGAAAAAAAATCGAGGTTTTTTTTACGAAAAATGCATAATCTAGACAAATACTGCACCAAACTCACCAATCAAGGTATTAAATTAAAGTAGCGAGTACGCGCTTTTTTCATAAAATTTTTTATACGTAACTTAAAGTTTTATACTCATTGAAAATTCTTTCAAGTACCGAATTTTGAAAAAACACGAGTTTTGGATAGTCATATAAGCTAAACCCATAAAAATATTTTAGCGAAAAAGTTTTTGTATCCTATGGAGGGTAACGTTATAATAAAAAAATTATCAAAATTGAGGACAAAAAGTTTGACTCGCTGCCGCACATTTAAATAAAGTTTTAACCGTTACTTCCTTTTACTTTACTTAGGGTGGAACGATATAGTTACCTCGTCGGTTTTTGTGTATAACTCGTGCCATACGTGACAAACAGAAGCAAACTATATATTAGGAGAAAGGGTATTTTTTTCCGGTCAGTTCAGTATTCTTAACATTTTTTGTGGACCATTCCACGCCGAGATATGCTTCGTTGAAAAAAGGCATTTTAAAACAGTTTTTCCCAATTTCACAAAACCAGAGTTAATATTGCGTAATAAAAATTTAGTTAGATACACCATATCTACATGCCCACAAAAATTTTCAGCGAAATCCCTTCTATTGAAGTTTTTTTTAATTTCGTTTTATTGCTAAAATGGCTGAAATACAAAATAAAAATAAAAATCACTTTAGTTTTAGCTTTAGTACAAGTGACACCCCTATTCTAAACCTGAATATAACCCAAATTTAGATGTTATAACTTTAAGAATAACACAAATAAAGCTCAAGATTTAGATATTTTAATATCAAATGACTTAAAATTCTCAAACCATTGCAATAAATTTTTAACCAACCATTGCAAGTAATGCTTACAAAATGGCAAATATAAATTTTAGAAGGTTTCGAACAATTCTCCGCAAGTTTGGTCTCCATACCTTTGTAAAGTTATAAATACTTTTGAAAATGTTCAATGTCATTATACAAGAAAATTGCACATAAGATGTAGCCTTTCTCCTGAAGACAGTTATTTGACACGCCTAAAATTATATAACTTAGAATCATTAGAAGAAAGACGAATTAGATTTGGTTTGAATGTATGTTTTAGCATTATAAAAAAATTAAGAGACCTTAAATTTGATGATTTTTAAGGTCTGTTAATTTATAAGTAAAAACAATCACAATCTTAAGCTAAAAATTCCTTAATCAAAAAATTATATAATGTTTTATTCATACAGCTCCCGTGTTACCAAATATTGGAACTATCTTCCAGTTGATACTGTTAATTCAATTTCACTACAAAGTTTTAAATACAAAATTAAAAATCAAGATTTTAAAACTTTTCTGAGGTTTGATAGGCAATTTTAGCAGCCGAAAGGCTCTTGTTTCCTTCCTTTATTTTCTCAAAGAATTATTTTTGGATTGGTGATATCCCACTTAGCGTTATAATATAATACGTAACGGTATTATTACATAAATTTTGATTAATGCATGATTTTTGTGTTTAAATAAATGTTCATATATATCCAATTTATATTTGTGTTTCTTTAAATAAAGGTTTCATTTCATTTCATTTTCAAAATTTATGCTTAAGCTTAAGCCTAAGCCTATGCATAATAGTACCTTACCTACCTACCCGTTCACACCTGGGTACAATGCATACTCACGATAGTCAAAACCTCCCGCATATAAAAGAAATTTGTTCACTTTTAAAGACCTTCACAGAGTTATGACTTTACAGAATCATTTTTAGCCAATTAGGCCTTGGAAAAAAATGGAGATCTTTCATTCATTGGAGATCCAATTTTTCCCAAGGGCTAATTGGCTGAAAGTGATTCTAACAGCTCCTCCCACAACCATTCCCACAGAGCAAAACATACATGACGTGATCACGAATACTATACGACATTTTGAGGGTCCTTAAAATTCAGATGTGGCGAATCAAAACAAATTTTTAATCATGAAAAATATGGTTAAATGCGAGTTAAAATGGTTATATTCCTTAAAAAAAAGACAGAAATTAATTTTCATATGTACCGTTGCTTCACATCGAAGGTGACAAAAAAACTTAAATATTAAATGATGCTAAAGGATATTAAACAATTCTGACCGGTAAACTAAAGAGACCCGAAATCCTTTTTTTAATTTTTTAAAAACTTACGTTTCAATTTTGTTAAAAACAAAAGAATGTTTTTAAATGTTTATTTATTTTCGCATAAAGCCCGATATACGAAACGCCGATGTTACTCAGCATCACCAAAACGTAAAGTCGTTTATTTGTTTAAAGATATTCGTGATTTCTTTTGTGTTTCCAGCGGAAGAGTTCTCAAAGTAGAAACTTTAAAGAAAAAATCGTCGTTACTACGGTAAAATCAGCCACAGTACATATAAAATATGTGTGTCTGTGACTCATTTTATATTTAAAACAAGACACTAATATCTACAGAATGAGTCACAGTTACGTATATTTTATAATGACAGTGGCTCATTTTTCCGTAGTGAAGACGAAACACCTGCTAATTATTTAAAGCGCGCTGCTAGTCGTGCAAAACTTGGAACGCTGCCAAGTCCGGTCAAGACACCCGTTCCATCGCCATGCAGATGTACATGACACGCCGGCGTGAGACGCCGGTTTCGTGAATACGGCTGTATACCACCGCTCCATCACATATGACCTTTAGTTTAGTGCTTATGTATCGTAAGCCATTATCACTATACAGTATACAGACCATACAGACCATTATCTAGTAAACTATACAGTAGGTACGTAAGTGTTTGTTAGTATTTGAGCGACCGTGATTGGTTCGCTTCGTTTGTGCAGCGCATTGTGACCTGTTATTGTTTGTTTGCTAGAAACAAAGATTTAAAAATGATTTGATTTCCTAAAAATTATTTTTTATTAATTTTTTAGAGCAAAAGAACACCAAATAAATTTTCAACTGGAATTTAATACAAATGCTAAGAACTATTCATGTTGCGGTAATTTCTTTTACCATAGCCGCGCACAAAGCTGCTGCTGCTGACGCTTCTGGATTCTATGAATTTAACAACGTTGTTTATTCGAAAGGGGACGCTATCGGTCAATGGATATTTTTCGGTTCTGTTTTGTTCGCTTGTGTAAGCATTGTCTTAATGTTTCAGCGCTGTTCTCCCAGAAAAACACTCGAAGCCGAACTAATAATGGATGAAACGCAAAATTTGTAAAGTGATAAAGGTTATATATTCGCGTGTAAACGGGTTTAATATTTTAAAATAAAAGAAAATTTAAATTATAATTCACAAAAATAATACATCTCATTTTTGCTTGTTATAATAAAAAATAGTTTATTTAAAAAAAATTGGAACTACTTTTAGGCTCATCCTCCTTAAAAAACCACGCTCACAAAAATAACTAAAATTATATGTCTATCACAGTCCTAAGGAATACGAATAATACCCTTTACATTTGAATAATCACTATACATGTAATTTAAGCTAGCGAGAGACCTATACATCACATAGTCAAACATGCAGAAAAATGTGAACTGGTGACAAAATTTAATTTTCCTGTATACATGTATCTTAATAACGGTGTGAAGTTTTCACTCAAAAATTATGGTAATGTGTAACTTACAACTGTAACTATCTATAAGTGATATATTCAGTAATACCATTCTTTCAACCCTGCGCAATATCATACTCCGGAGCTTCGACCATTTAAAGCGGAGAGTCCCGCAGCTTCCTGTCTTAATTGTGCGGATTTAAAATTATTTAACTTGAAATACATTATTAAATTTACTCTATTAGCATTTTGGGACTATTTTTATTGTTTTAAATAAGTTAAATTTAGTTTACAAAGCAATTTTGACAAAATAATCTATAGCATCTTTAAGTATTCATTAAAGTAGCGCTACAAAAGTTTGAAAATCAGTGCTGGAAAATTTACACAAAAGGCTATGTTAATGCCTTTGGCTGTCTTACTTAACCCGGTAAGGATGGAGCGCCTGAATCCAAAAAAACGGCTATTACTCGCCTACATCGGAAGTTTTGCTGCCTCCTACCTGCCTCTGAGGCAGTTTTAGCTGCCTCTTAACTTGTATATGCTTCGAGACCGGGACAATTCGCTCCCGCCAATTCGCTCCCAGACAATTAGCTCCAGGGACAATTCGCTCCCAGTACAATTCGCTCCCGGGACAATTCGCTCCCGGGACAATTCGCTCCCAGGACAATTCGCTCCCGGGACAATTCGCTCCCGGGACAATTCGCTCCCGGGACAATTCGCTCCCGGGACAATTCGCTCCCAGTACAATTCGCTCCCGGGACAATTCGCTCCCGGGACAATTCGCTCCCAGGACAATTCGCTCCCGGGAGTTTTTATAAACGCAAATCTTATCAAACCAAGTTCATTAGGGACAATTCGCTCCCGGGAGTTTTTATAAACGCAAATCTTATCAAACCTACTTCATTAGGGACAATTCGCTCCCGGGACAATTCGCTCCCAGAAGTTTTTATAAACGCAAATCTTATCAAACCTACTTCACTAGGGACAATTCGCTCCCGGGACAATTCGCTCCCGGGGAAATTCGCTCCTGGGACAATTCGCTCCCAGAAATTTTTATAAACGCAATTCTTATCAAACCTACTTCATTAGGGAAAATTCGCTCCCTGGGGAATTCGCTCCCTGCCTAATTTGCTACCGGCATTTTTAATAAACTCGATTCTTTTAAAGTAATTCATTCAGATGAAATTAATGATTTTTTTAGCTATTGTTTGTAAAAGTTATGAGTAGTTTATACAATGATTTAATTACCATATAAACTAACCTATATTTTGTTAGACTCACTTAAAAATAAATGAGCATAACGGAATGCTTAGTTTTTGTGTATTATATTGCAATAATAAAAACAATATGTTTACTATATCCATTTAACAAATTTTTTATATTTCATTACTAACCGAAACACTTTCTTTAAAAGGCACATAAGCAACGTACTGGAATAACAAAAATAGTTATCGTTCGAATTTTAGACCAAATTTCGGGTCGATTGGAAAAATAAAAAACTTATCCAAAAAAATAAAAAAAGGTGGCCGAAATTATGTCAGCTACTCTATATTCCAAAAAATTGCCCACAATAAAAAAATAATTTGTATAAAAATATAAACTAATTCTAGCAATAATCAAGAATTTATTTAAAAAACCCTGGCATTAACAGTTTGTTGGTGCAAACGCAATTTGTTTTTTATGAAACCTGTTTCAAAATGTCGATTTTCTTATTTACGGATATATATAACTTTCAAAAAAAAACAAACTCCAAGTTCCAGAAAGGCTTAACTTTTTTGTTTTAAATTAATACAATATTTTGTTTCAGCTTAACCTGAAGAAAACAGCAATAATAGATAATAATATCTTAATAAAAAGCAAAGCAAAAAACAAAATATCACACCATAACATATCACGCCATAATTTTTCACTCATTTTTAGATAAACTTTATGTGAAAATCTTGAAAACGTTTGTGAAAGTTAAAAACTTTTAAATTTTGTGAATGAAGTTTTCATGTTTTACATGTTATATGAAATAAATGATTCGAGTGCTTGAAAGAAGATTTGCATTGATTTACATATTTGTTTTTTTATTATTGTTATAATAATTTTTTTTTATCAATTTTTTAAGGTTTTAATTCTTCGGTGCAGAAATAATATAAATAATTATAATTAATAAAGAAAATATTTGTGTTTTGGAAATTTCCACCGTGTTATGTGCATGCATCAATTCGCCGCCGGGTTCATTGTCTGGCTCTGCAGCGCTCAGTTTTTTTTATTTTTAATTTCAAAACATGCTTTAAATTATTTTATCCGCATTTTTAGGACTATTTTTTAAAATTTAAAGAATGTTACAGATAAAATTTGACCAAATATCTTCTGGTACTGCTCTTTAATTATTTATGAAGTTAGCCCAAGAATAAGCTGAAACTCCGAGGTTTACTACGGAGTTCTCAGACTCGTCAACATCTTTACTGTCTGAACTCTGAACATACGCCTAGGGAGAAATAAAATCGTCTCTTTTTCCTGCTCTATTCTCAGAGCATTTTTCAAGTTTAGTTTTAATTAGCAATTTTTAGGTTTATAGCTAATGCGGTCTGACTTCCGCAACATTTTCTTAATTATGTTTAAATTAGAATTTACCTTTGTTATGCAATGGACATAGTAAAAGAATTTTTTTATAATAAACATGAAACTTTAAAAAATAAAACTACAGTTTTATGAATTTGAAAATATAAAATATTCTTATAATATGCTAAATTTTGTTTTTTTGCTTTGTTTTTTTTAAGATATTATGATTTATTATTGATGTGTCTTATTCAGCTTAAGCTGAAAAAATTGTTACAAAATCTTGTATTAATTTAAAACAAAAAACTTAAGCCTTTCTAGAAAAACCTGGAGTTTATTTTTGAAAGCTTATTTATATCCGTTCACAAGAAATTCAATATTTTGGAAAAGGTTTCATAAGGAAACAAATTGAATTTCCACCAACAAACTGTTAATGCTAAATTTTTTAATAAATCCTTGATTAAAAATTGAGAGAATTAGTTTATATTTTAATACAACTTATTTTTTCTCAGTGTGGAAATATTTTTTGAAATATAATTGTATTTTAATGGAGTTTTTTTCTAATCAATAAAATAATCCTCAAATGACACAAATAAAAATTAAACTAAAAATCAATCTTTAAACTAGCAAATCAAGATTGATTTAATTTAAACTAACGATTTAATATTAGTTTAGCTATTAGTTTTTTTAAATCGAACTAAAATTGTTGTCTTATTTAAATGCATTCATATGATCTCATTGTTAATTTTAATGCGTTGTTTTTCATATTTTTAACGTTGCTTATGTGCCTTTTAAAGAAATTATTTTGGTTTGTAATGAAATATAAAAAATTGTTAAATGGATATAGTAAACATTGTTTTTATAATTACAATATAATACACAAAAACTAAGCATCCCGTTATGCTCATTTATTTTTAAATGAGTCTAACAAAATATAGGTTAGTTTATATGGTAATTAAATCATTGTATAAATTACTCATAACTTTTACAAACAATAGCTAAAAAAATCATTAATTTCATCTGAATGAATTACTTTAAAAGAATCGAGTTTATTAAAAATGCCGGTAGCAAATTGGGCTGGGAGCGAATTCTCCAGGGAGCGAATTTTCCCTAATGAAGTAGGTTTGATAAGATTTGCGTTTATAAAAACTTCTGGGAGCGAATTGTCCCGGGAGCGAATTTTCCCGGGAGCGAATTGTCCCGGGAGCGAATTGTCTCTAATGAAGTAGGTTTGATAAGATTTGCGTTTATAAAAACTTCTGGGAGCGAATTGTCCCGGGAGCGAATTGTCCCTAATGAAGTAGGTTTGATAAGATTTGCGTTTATAAAAACTCCCGGGAGCGAATTGTCCCTAATGAACTTGGTTTGATAAGATTTGCGTTTATAAAAACTCCCGGGAGCGAATTGTCCTGGGAGCGAATTGTCCCGGGAGCGAATTGTCCCGGGAGCGAATTGTACTGGGAGCGAATTGTCTGGGAGCGAATTGTCCCGGGAGCGAATTGTCCGGGAGCGAATTGTCCCGGGAGCGAATTGTCTGGGAGCGAATTGGCGGGAGCGAATTGTCCCCAATTCATATGCTTCAACATAGGAGGCAGGGTCACCTGCCTCCAGTTTTCGGAAGGCAGATTCACGAGCAGTCCTTACCGGGGTAGAGATGTTCCTACTCCTACCGTGTAATATCATTCTCCGGAGCTCCGCCATTCAAAACAGAGCGAGCTCCAAGGATTTCCGCCTATTAAATGAACGATTTTAAGCTGATTTAAGCTTGTAATACATTTAAAATACGCAAAATGCCTTTTAGGACTGTTTTTATCGTTTAAAATAAGTTTGAAAAAAATTTAGTTTACAGTCTTAAAATAAATTGGTACAAAAATAGGCGGAGCTCCGGGGGTTGCTTCAGAGTTCCTAAAAGCGGAGGTCCGCTTCGGAGCTCAGAGTCCGGTTGTTCAAAAGTCTAAAGGGGGTCGTTATTTTAAGGGGCCCCATTAAAATTAAGGTAAGTGGGCGGCTCAAAAAAATCGGGTTGCTGAAAGGTAAGTGACCCCCTTAACATCGAGAGATAAGGTGGCAAAAACCAAAATTTTGCGAGAAAAGTCGCACTTTTAAATTCGTGTGTGACTTTTCTCGCAAAAATCCGCCTTTTTCTGCTAGTTTTCCCGCGCTGCGATTTTTAACACAGTGTTAGTTTTCTCGAGTGGTGACTACGACTTTTATTGCACTCTATACTGTTTTATTCGCACTGCGAGTCTGTCTGCACAACAAAAAAAATACAGATGCTGGTAGTCATTTTCAATGGAGTTAAAACACTTTAAAACTTTTTTTATTTAATTTTAAAACGTTGGAAAGTTACTTTATTTTATTAAAACTAAAAGGTTTTAACATCTTACGGTAAAAAAAGTGACTTTTACTCACTTAAACACAAAATTTTCGCTCCGCTTTGTTTTTTTTGTTGTGCAGCTCGACTCGCAGTGCGAAAATAATCGCAGTGCGACTAAAGCAGTATAGAGGGCAAAAGAAGTCGCAGCCCTGCGACTTCTTTTGCGAGAAAACTAACACTGTGTTAAAAATTGCAGCGCGGAAAAACTTGCAGAAAATGGCGGATTTTTGCGAGAAAAGTCGCACACGAATTCGAAAATGCTACCTTTCTCGCAAAATTTTGGTCAAAAATTTAGTGTACAGTCGGACATTCTCTTGTGTTATATATTCTTGGATATAGTAACCGACTCGCCAGGATCCACGCACGATTCTCGAATTTTACAAACCAGCAGCACAGGAATGGACTTTGAATCGGGAAAACGAAAGGGACATTTTATTTGGTGACAGCGGATACAGAAATCAAAATTGATTGCTAACGCCGTTTTTAATTTTTTAAAAAATCTCTGTAAAAATTCAGACATTTTTAAATGATCTTTATCGTTAAAGTGTTTTTTCGATTTTTTTTGTTTAACATTGTGTGAATATAATTATGTAGATAACTTTTGAACCAGTTTGTTCTTTGTATTTTTTAAACTGGTTCGCAGATGTTCTTGCCCAGTCTTTTAATTACATTTGATATTTTTGTTTTGATTTCTTCCTCTTTGCGCTTGATTGCAGGCACCAGAGTTAAATTTTACCAAATTTTTTTCCAAACCCGCGCTTTTTCACTGTTCGTAATTGGCTTCCCGGGATTTTCAAAAGAAAATTTGCCAATTATAGTGCTGTGATATTCTGCACAGATCACGGCAAGCATACAGGAATCTGTTTCATTAAAATTTTTCTCCCTTATTTTGCGATCTTTTTTATTTTCCGTCATAATCGCGCGAAAACACTTGTTTCGGCCGCGTTATAAACTGACAGCTGTGTTGAATAGGCGCCGCGATAAACAAAAGAATGCGCATGAAATAAGGCGGTGCTTAAATATTTAAGGGGTCCCTTAGATAAGCGGCCCGTTAAAATCTTTCCAGCAACCACAGATAAGGAACCCTTTAAGGCTGCTTCATACTTATGACAAAACGTCCTTTGGACAAAGTCCAAAGGACTTATACTTTTTGTCCTTTGGACTTTTCCCTTTGGATTTTGTCCTTTGAACTTTGTCCAAAGAAAATTCTAAGTAGCATTCATACTTCGTTCAAAGGACGTTTTGGCTTTTCTAAAATTGTCCTTCAGACTTTGTTCAAAGGACGTTTTGTCATTAACCAGCCTTTAAGGCTGGTTCATACTTATGTAAAAAAAAAACGTCCTTTGGACAAAGTCCAAAGAACAAACACAGCGTATAAACGTATGTAAAAACGTCCTTTGGACTTTGTCCAAAGGACGTTTTTACATAAGTATGAACCAGTCTTTAGAGGTTTAAGGACCTCGTTAAACTAAGGACCCCGTTAAAATAAGGAAGCCGTTGAACAACCGGCCCCAGGGAAATATCACTAATGTACAGTACTTTTTAATGATTCAATTGATTTCCCAATGTTTTAAACTAAAGTTTCAAAAGTTCCATTTTTTGCAATTACTTTTTAGATTTTTTTTTCTCGCTAATTCGATAAGAAGAATTTTTTTAAATTTCATCTAAATTTTTAAAATTCTTTTTATGATGTGCTTGATCAATAATTTTGATTCCGAAAATTTTATTCTTTACAACTATGTACATTTATTTACAAGCAAAAGTAAAATGAATTAATTATACATAAAAAATAAATTTAACTTAGTTCAGATAATTTATTATAATATCAAAATTCAAACAGCAAACAAAACTTGAATAACAAATAGTTAAGATTGATAATAGCAAAATTATTCTATGCGACAAACAATCCTGCACCATATTTCATGTAAAAATGAAGTATGTAAAAATTCTGTTTTAATGCATTTTTCCATACTAAATGAATCACGTATTTACGCAGGTTGCAGTGGTATTGGGGAAATAGGGATGTGCTGGGATGTATTTGATTCTTTAAAATCCGCGGATGCGTTCTATTAAATAAATTCTTATCATTTCTTTTAATTTTGAGCAAAAGGCAAACAACGCTATTTTAGAGAAAAAAACACAAACGTTTTTATTAGTAAAACACTGAATTAGATCTCAAAACTTTAGTTTGAGGGCATTAGAAATCTGTGCCCGGCAAACCAAGTTTTTTCGTAAGGGACCCTAACGTTTTTCAACTTTTGGGAGAGAAAATTTTTTTCTTTAATATTAATACAGAAACTTTCCTGATACTTTCTAAAAGCATACTAATAGTAAAAAAACCAAATTTTCCCCGTTTCGCGGTCGCGGTAGTTTAAATTGACAATTTATCTTAGTTTTTCGATTTTAAATCGATTATACCGTTCAATAGTTAAGGTATACATGTTAAATAAAACTACTATAAACAATATTAACCTCTTATTAACGTTTTAAACACATATTTTAAATGTATAGAGAATAAGAATAAAAAAACCTTAGATTTTGTAATAAGTATCATCAGGATCTAAAATTTCTAGTGTATTTTAGCGCCTTAAATTAAATATTCTCTTCCCCTGGGGGAATTTTGCCCCCCGGACCACCTGAGAAGGCTATGCCCCTTGAACCCGCTGGGGGGCTCTTCCCTCTAGACCCCCCATTTTTTTTGAGGGGGGGGGTCCCGCTTCCCAGACCTCCTTCACGGTTAGTATTTACCCCCCCAGACCGCCTCCCCCTCCAATGAAATCCTGGGCACGCCACTGGCGTCTATCTCCCCCCTAGCCTCGAAATTCCCCCCTAGAAAAAATCCAGGGGCTCCCTCCCCCAAAATTTTCGAATTTTTTACCCCTGACCTCCTCTAGATTTTGAAATCCGACCCCCCCCCCCTTCCCTCTCTTGAAAATTTTAAGTACTTTTTTTATACTAAATTTTCTCCAAAATTTTCTACTAAATTTTCTATAAAAATGCCGATTATAGCCGAATCCCCCCCTAAAATTTGGGGGTACCCCGGACACCCCCCTAAAATTTGGGGGGCTAAAAATGGGGTATTTGAAGTATAGGTAAGTGAACAAAAACACCCAATTTTTTCCAAAAAAAATAACACCCCCAAATCTCCTTAAATACAACTCAAAACTCAAATTTAAAGGTCTTAATGAAACCTACGCCAAAAATTAGCATGGAAAAGTTGTTTTTTACCTATTTTAACCCTAAAATTTAAAAAATATGACATTTTGAAAATTTTGAATTTTTTTCTCAAAAATGAGTTCACCTATGCTGTGTTTGGAATATCGGTATTTTTGACCCTTTAGAGCTACATGCATGAAAATTAAAATCGTAAACGATTAAGACTCGCTCTTTCACGTGGTAAACTTGGGTTTTAACCTAGCCGCACCAATTTTTTATAATAGAATGTTTCTTTTTTTGAAAAAACGCTCTGAGCAAATTTTAGTGCTTTTTCCAAAAAAAACACCACGAAAATCACTTTAAATTTAATAAAACCTTCTAAAAGTGTGTTTAACTTCCAAAACATATAAAAAAGGGCATTTAAAATAAATTACTTGTCATATGGGGTTTTTTACAAAAATGTAAAATTTATAATTAAGACAAAAAAGTAAAAAAAGAAAAAAATTTTTTTAAAAAATTTTAAAAAATATGTGTTAACACTGTTTTTATTTACTTAAATGTTTGTGCGGTTTTGTTAAAATAATTTTCGAGTTCAAAAACAGAGCCTCAGCCAAGAAAATGTTATGTTTTTGTATCAAAATTTTAAAATTCATGTTTTTCTGCTCACTATTATATGTCAAAAGTTTATAATTTTAATAAAATCACTAAATTGTGAAAAATATTTTTCCAAACTGCTTTTCTGGGGTAAAAAAATGCGTAGATTTAAGAAAAATAGTTTTTGTAGCTCTAAAATTGACAGAAAATTACAATATTCAACAAAAAAGTACAAATGATATTTTTCAAACTTTTTTCCTTTCTATGTAAAAATTTCAATAAATTCAAAATTATTGCAAAAAATAACTTTTCTGGGGTAAAAAGTTGTGTAGATTCCATTAAAACTAAAATTTTTACGCTAAAAATACAGGAAAAGGCCTAAAATTTTAAATTATCACTAAAAATTTTTTTTCCTTCAAATTTTGAGAAAAAAAACACGATTTTTTTCAAACTTTTTGTTCCATGTCTTAATCGAAAAACCATGAAACTTAAAGTAGTTACATAGATAGAAAAACGTTTGGAAAGCTTGAAAATGTTGTTTTTATTTAAATAGCTTAAGAATTAAGTGTTTTTTTTAGGAAAAAGTGTTTTTTGTTTGGAAAAAGTAACCAAAAAAACCTTTTTTAAATTTTTTCATTTAATAAGATATATTTATAAAAAAATGGTTATCAGAAGCTCAAAAAGCACCCTAGAAAACCTATAGACCTATTTTGAATAAGCTAAAGGCTTCTATAGATTGGCCTTGAGCAGACCTGTGCACGGTCTGAAAATGCCCCCCCCGTTTTATTGGAGGATTTGCCCCCCCCGCCAAAAAATGAAAAAGTACCCTAAAAATATGACGCCATTTTTGACCTATGATGACGCCATCATCGCGAATTTTTTGCAGTTTTTAGCCTATTTCAATGTATTTTAAGCCATTTTAGACCTATTTTTACCTTATTTCCGCTTTTTTTGTCCCTTTTCCCCTTCTTTTTTTCTTTTTCCCCCTGCTTGCCCCCCGTTTTATTGCCCCCCCGTTTCAAAAAAGTTTCCCCCCCCCGTTTTCACCGGGGGGGGGGGGGCAGTGCACAGGTCTGCCTTGAGGGGAGTGCCAAAAACTGTTGTTTTTTTGTTCCCTTACCTATAGACCCTAAAATTTTTTTTGAGACACCCTCCCCCCAAATTTGGCGGGTCGGGTACACCCCCCAAAATCCGGGAGGCTGCTGACCACATAATTTGTATCTTTCATAATAATGTGCAGGCATTGCGCTGTTGTTGTTCATAGCCGGGGGTTCAAGTAATTCCTTCAAGGAACCTAACCGCATCCACTGGTCCATTGGCATTGCGTATTTTCCACATAGCCTATCACGCAGCAGGGCCGTATCCACGGAGATGGAGGATATATGCCCTCTGAAATTCTGAGAAAGCAAAAAATTTTGTAAGGTTCCCCCCCTTTGGTTTTTACAAAAAAAAATTGAGAAAATATTTTTTCCTATAAAAGTTTTCCTGCGGCATATTTAATGCATAAAAACGCAAAAAAATCAAAAATTTTCTGCTTCGCAGACATTTTTCTTCATTAATATCATAGGTACCAATTTCTAGATTTTACTTAATCGGTGAATAAATGATAATATTTGAGCACTACATCCACTTCAAAAAATATTCATTAATTGCATTTTATTCCTTAACCGTTATTTACAATTACTAGTTCTGCTAGTAATGGCGTGTTGAAGACGGAGGCAGCCAAGCTAACCCCACCCCCAAATACAGCTTGCCCGAATTTGGATCAACTTTAACTTTAGCCCAAATATGCCCCAAACCCTCCAACCAGCCGCCTTTTATAAAGTACTCAAAGTGTGCCCTCCCTACACGAAAACCCTTGGCTACAGCTCCACAGACCTCCTGGGGCACGTATTTTCCCCTTCAAGTATATTCCCCCTTAAATGAAATCCTGGATATGGCGGTGCGTAGTTTCTATGTACTTTTATGTAGTTTATCGTAGTTTAGCCGTCTTTATTATATACAAAACAGTTTAGCCGTCTTTATTATATACAACACAAAGAGTTTTACAATTATCACTATTAAATCAAAGTATTTTGAGTCATAACGTTTTTGTGTGTTAAAAGACAAAAAGGTTTTTTTAACGAGTGGAACCCTACTGGGTGGAAGGAACCCCCAAATCTTAGGCCCGGTTGCACCATAATTACTTAAATTAAGTAGACTACTTAAAGTGGCCGTGAATGTGTACATTTTATACATAGGTGAGAACGGTCGGGGAAGCTAGGAGGGGTGGTTACCCGGGGTAAATCGAATTTCGAATTCTAGGAGGGGGTCCCAGGGGGGTCCGGACCCCCCTAGCTTTTTAGGGGGGGTCGACCCGGTGTGCGAAATTTTGAAATCTAGAGGGGGTCAGTTGGGAACCGGTGTCCAAAGCAAAACAGTTTTAAACCATAATCATAGGTCACCGAAGGGGGGGGGGTGGTTGGGGGGGCGCCCCCCCCCCCCTACGGCCTCTGAGACCTATCCCCCCCTAAGGCCCATTTTTGACCCCTCCCCCCCTTCGACCCCTTGAACCCCTGACCCCCCCTAAGGCCCATTTTCGACCCCCCCACCAGACAATCCCAAAAAATGCTTAAAAAATGGTCAAATTTCGTCAAAAAATTTTGTCAAAAAATTTCGTAAATTTTGGTGAATAAATTGGTAAAAACACCCCAACCACCCCCCGGGTGCTTTTTTTTCAAAAAAAAAACACCCCGGGGTGTGACCCCCCCTGGAGGTCAAAAACCTCCACACCCCGGGGTGTGGACCCCCCCCTGAGCCGTCGAAGGTCGGTGACCTATGACCATAATAACTTTAATAATTGTTCTTTTTATAGGATAATACTAATTTTATTGAATAAAAAGCCATATTCATATATAAAAAGGGTGTAAAAGTATGAATATGTGATGAAAATTCACGTTTTTGGAAGAAAATTTAGTATAAAAAAGGTACCTTAAATTTTCCCAAGGGAGGGGGGGTCAGATTTCAAAATCTAGAGAGAGGTCAGGGGTACAAAATTCGGAAATTTGGGGAGAGTGGGACCCCCCTAGATTTTCGTCTGGGGGGATCCCAAAATTTCGAGGCTAGGGGGGGGTGGACCCCACCCTCCCCCCTTTCTCACCTATGATTTTATATAGATTTGCAGCTACTTAAGTCTCCTACTTAATTTAAGTAGTTATGGTGCAACCGGGCCATAGAGAGGTGTATCAAGCATCAGGTGTATCAGGGGGGGGAACAACCTCCCAAACACAAACACCCAAATAGGACAAAGATACGTCAACGTCACTAGCTTAATATTTATAATTTAGTAGAAAAAATCTTTTATTTTTCTATTCATGCACTCATTTAACGACACTTGTATGCAAAATAAGTGTCTTAATAAACACTATACAGATAATCAAGTATACATAAACAATTTATTTAAAAATTTAAACTTAAATAAAAATTAAGCAAGGCAAAATGTATTAACAAAACATAATAAACAATTTTTAACTGGGTCCACAAACGACGTGAGCCAGATCTATTGGGCTAGTCGAAAAAAAAATTTTTCCAACTAAATCGAAAGCACATATTCTAACTGTGAGAAAATACTTTCTTACTTCACACTGACATTTAGTTATTTAGTTTATGGTATAGGCGCAACCATAGGCGGCCTCTGGTTGCGCAAAATTTGAAAAAAATATTAGAAACATCAGTTTTGACCTTAGATTACATCAATTCTCAGACGACTGAATATAATTTTTATGCTCATTTAAAAGAAAACCAAGCAACCTTTAGAGTTTCACTTTTTAGGTGTGTTTTTTTAAGCCTGTGGGGAGCTGTTGCATGTGCAAATTATCCATACTCTATTGTCTTTGGAATTTTCTAATCAAAAAACCCTTTCTTTTCGAGTACTCCTTTGATATAAATTTTAATTCAAAAAGTTTTCAAAAACGCTATGTAACCACAGTGGCGTAGCCAGGGGGGCGGCTGCTTCCCTCCCCCCCCCAAAAAAAAAAAATTCGGCAAAGCCGGATTTTTTCGTAAAGAGGGACCCTCGCGCTTTTTAAATTTAGGGAAAATTTTCCAAATATAAATTCAGAAACAATTCTGATGCGTTCAAAAATCATAAAAATACAAAAAAATGATTTTTTTTCCGCTTCGCGGGAAGTGTACATTATTCCTTTATATTAGTTCTTTTCATTTCGATGGATTGTACCATGCTATACATAGCTATGGCCTTTGCCTTCGATACTAAATAGCAATACTATATAGATGTGAAAACTCATTATATTATGAGATAATATATAGGTTTGATAATGGCTGTTTTAAACCCCTTAACAACGGTTTTTACACTTGTGGGTGGGGTAGTCCGCCTCTCTTCAGCGCTCCCTTTCTTGGCGAAGCGTGGCATTTTGTATAGATTTTCTTTTTTACTTTCGAATATTCAGTTATAAAAATTTAATACAAATCTTAATGCATTCAAAACCAGAAATTAATCAAATAAAAATTTTTTCCCGCAACGGGAAAGATCAGATTTATATATATACAATAAAATTAATATGATCAGTAACAAATTTTTCTTATTATAACTTCAACCATACTCATGCGCAAGATATAAAGACATCAGACAATAGATAGTTTTATTTGTTACACAATTTCATCGCCAGATTATTTTTGAAGATCAGACAAAATTATGTAGAAATTAGGTAAAACAACAAAAGTAAAATGTATCTTCACGGTTCACGCCATCACCAGGGGACGATTTTTAAGCAGTTTTTAGTACATAAGGTATAAAAATTTCGCCTCCGGCGGCGTGGGGAACACCCTCCAGACCACCCGGCCGACGCGTCGTGTCGGCTAGCGCCGCTACGCCGCGCAGGCAGCCGCGCTACTCACCGCTTCTGCAACAATTTTTCTCTCCCCTCGAAATGTAATCCCAGCTACGCCACTGGTAACACATTAATTTTGTGCTTTAATCAACAACATTAAAGTCTATTAAAGTTCCAAAAAGTTTATAATAAATAAACTTAAAATTAGAGAATAATTTGTGACTACCTTATCCCACATGACTCTTGTTCCTTTTTTAGAAATTAAAAAAATGCGTTTAAGATTAACAAAAGTTGTATCTTAAAGAGCCATAGCTGAGCTGGTCAATTTTTACCTGCTAAAATTAACGAAGAAAATTTAAGAATTTTACATGGCCATAATTAATCAAAAATATCAATTATTTATTTCGGCACGTACCTTTAGGCGCAAAAGATAATACTTCTCAACCTTGAACTTATCCTGTTTTTAATCCACATCTCAGACGATGATGTGTTGTTTTTTTTAATAAAGAAAAAAGTTTTGATGTTTTTACAATCAACAGTTGAACTAATCTGACATTCAAATAAGTTAATTCAATTAAGAGTTAAAATCATTATAGAAATAATATTTTAAATAAGAATAAAACTACAGTACATTGAGATGGACTTGTTATTTAAGTGGTAATTATTTTAAATTTGTCGTTAACTTGATCCTTGCTTAAATTTACCAAAAAGTTATGCCTCCAAATGCGATATAAATTTTTGACGCAACCTTAAAATCAAAAAAATTTTTGCCCATGAAAATCTCTTTAAAAAATTTTAAAAACTCTTATTTTGTTTTCTTGTACAATGGTTTAAAACATTGTTTTTCGCATGACTTAACTTGCTATGTCTTTTAGTCATATAACCAAGCGATTTTATTTTTGTCCAAAACAATATACAGTAGTGATAATCTTTCTTTCTTACCCTCCAATATCATGCTCCGAAGCTCCGCCCTTTAAATGAGCGTGAGCGATTTAAAGCTTTTTAAATTTGAAATATGTATTAAATTATTTTACTTGCATTTTCAGTACTATAATAATTGTTTTTAATAAGTCTTGAAAATAATTAAGTTTTCAAAAAATTTTGTATTCACAAATACGGTGGAACTTCGGAGCTCCGGGGTTGCTCTGGAGATTGCTCCGGGGCTCCAAATGGCGGAGGTACGCTGCGGAGCTCTGGCGAACATCACTATATACGCACACCACGAAACAGTGGATGACAAAAAATCTGCACTATTTAATAGTTACTATTTACTGAAATAAATTCGAATAATATAATAATGCTTTTGAGAAAAATTTTAGATATACAAAACCGTATAATACACAATTAATAAAAAAAATTAATAAATGCACTGAAATTCGGCAGAACAAAATATACATTTAAAATAGAAAAAAATATAGCAGGGATCTATTGCCAAAGGCATTGAAAACAGTTATATTATACAAATTGTTGTCCAAACCCGGAAATAACCAGAAACTTATAATGATTTCGCTTGTTTCTCCGCTGAGTTTTAATCGCACCAGCCCAGCAAAGCACAATGATGCATGGGCAAAATATAAACAGATCTTGATGCATCAGAGTCGATAATTAAGGTTTTGTTAATCACAAATAGGCTGTGTACATACAAAAATACCTGTTTTCAGTTTACACAAGGCAGCGAGCGCACAGACACTAAACTGCCTTATCACATTATTTTGCAGGGTTTAGGGTCCACTCTTAAGTTTCCTTGAGATTTTTCCACTTCGTAAATAAGCTTTTGGAAAATAGATTCCACCTCCTAAAAGTGTAAAATATTGCGTATTTATTAACTAATGATAATGTTAAAATGCTAATTCGCAACATAGGTATAAGTAAGTGAACAAAGAAAAAAAAAACACTTTTTGGCACCCCCTCCCCTAAAAAAAATTTACTAAAGCCTTTAGCTGATTAAAAATAGGTCTATAGGTTTTTTTGGGGCGTTTTTCAAATTCTAAAAAGCATTTTTTTATAAATATACCCTATTAAATGATAAAAGTAGAAAAAAGGGTGTTTTTTCGGTTACTTTTAAAAAAAAAACACAACACTTTTTCCTAAAAAAAAACACTTCTAAAATCAGATTTAAAACACTTCATTCTTAAGCCATTTGAATAAAAACAACATTTTCAAGCTCTCCAAACGTTTTTCTACCTATATAATTGCTTTAATCTTTAAAGTTTTTTTATTAATAGTAGAAAAAAAAGTTTGGAAAAAATCTTTTTTTCTTGAAATCTAAAAAAAATTTTTAGTGATAATTTAAAATTTTAGGCCTTTTCCTGCATTTCTAGAGTAAAAGTTTTCGTTTTAATGGAATCTACACACTGTTTTACCCCAGACAAGTTATTTTTGCAATAATTTTGCGATTTATTAAAATTTTAACATAGGAAAAAAAGTTCAAAAAATACCATTTTCATTTTTTGTCTATGTAATGTTTTAGAGCTACAAAAACTATTTTTATTAAATCTACAAATTTTTTTTACCCCAGAAAAGCAGTTTGGAAAAATATTTTTCACAGCTTAGTGATTTTATGAAAATTTTAATCTTTTGAAATAAAAACAGTGATGAATTATTTTTTAAATTTTAAAAATATATTTTTTTACTTTCTTGTCTCAATAGTAAATTTTACATTTTTGTAAAATGCATCATATGACAAGTAATTTATTTTAAATGCCGTTTTTTTATATGTTTTTGAAGTTAAAACACACTTTTATTAAAGACACATTTTTATTATAAACTTTTATTATTTTTGTTTTTTATTAAATTTTAAGTGATATTTATGGTGTTTTTTAAAAGCACCCGAATTTGTTCACAGCGTTTTTCAAAAAAAAAGAAAGAAACAGCCTATTATAAAAAAATTGGCGCGACTAGGCTATAAACCAAGGTTACCACGTGAAAGAGCGAGTCTTAATCGTTTAGGATGTTAATTTTCATACATGTAGCTATAAAGGGTCAAAAATACCGATATTCCAAACACAGCATAAGTGAACTCATTTTTGAGAAAAAAAAATTCTAAATTTTAAAAATGTCATGTTTTATTAAATTTTCAAGTTAAAATATGTAAAGAAAACAACTTTTCCAAGCTCATTTTTGGCGTAGATTTTATTAAGACTTTTAAATTTGAGTTTTGAGTTGTATTTAAAGACATATGGGGATGTTTTTTTTGTAAAAAATCGTGTTTTTTTGTTGACTTAACTATAAGTATTGACCAAGAAGCACGGATTGGCTACACTACGTAAATGTCTGTTTAAAAGCTGGAAGGGGTGTCCAGGGTAGGAGGTGGGATAGGTGGACAGTCTTTAGGATTTAGGGGAGTATACAAACTCGAACCCGACCCCCCTCCCCCAAATATAGGGGGAGGGTGGGGTGTTCCAAAATTTTTTTGAGGTATTTTTTCTCCAAACACCAACATTTTTAGCGTTTTTAGTACTATACCACCACCCACCCTCCCCCAAATTTTACGGGGCCTGTGGGGTGAGGTATAATCCTCCCCACCTGCCTACCTATAGGAGAAGGAGTCTATAATCCCCCAGCTTTCTAGGGAAGAAGTCGACCCATGGTATACCGGGTAGAAATATAGGAGATGACGGAGGAAAAGGGGTTCCGGTGTCCAAAACAAAACACTTTTAAGCCATCAGAAGAACAATAACAATAATAATTACTTTTTTTACAATAAAACCACTTTTTATGTACTTCTGTACAAAATGCGCTATTCAGGTATAAAAAGGGTGTAAAAATACTAATGTGTTACAGAAACATCCCTCTTGACTCCATCCACAAAAATCAATTAATTACTATATTAATGTTTGTTTGTTTGTAAAGATATCCCAATCTTCCCATATAAAATGGAAATTGCTGTTTATATCATCTTGCACAATATGAGCACTCACTCACTACTAATAGAGGCCAGTGCAGCATAATATGATTAAGGACAACCTTGTTAAAGGATTTGAGAAAAAGGTATGTTATATTATTTTAGATAATGTAACTACTAAAGTATTCATCTGATTGTTGATTGGTTCCTTCCAGTCTTATCTGTACTTTCTTTGTGACTTTGACTTACCTTTGTGGAACATAACCCTTTGCAAAAAATATTATTGCTAAAAGTATTATTTAGGAATAATAACTAGTTAGTAAGCATGCAATAGGGTCTGTTTCCAGCTTTATCCAATTCATTAGCAGACCTGTGCACGGTCTGGAAATGACTCCCCTTAATCGGAGAATTTGCCCCCTACCCACCAAAAAATGAAAAAGTACCCTAAAATTATGACGCCATTTTTGACCTATGATGACGCCAACATCGCGAAATTTTTTGCAGTTTTTAGCCTACTTTAATGGATTTTAAGCATACATGGGCAAGTTGGTCCGGAGTGGGGGGAGGCTTAAACCCCAAATTAGGGGGGTTAAAATCCGAGAAACGCAAAAAGTTTTTTTCTGGAGTGCATTTTACCCATATCGTTTTTCGATTTTGAAAAATAGGTAAAAAACGCTAATTTTAGGTCAAAAAGCCCTTTTTATAGCATTTTTGAGCTTTTTATTGCTTAAAACATTCATTTTGACCTCAAAACTTAAGTTTGGGAGCAGTTAGAAGTCATTTTAAAGGCATTTTTTTCTTCATTTTTCCAAAATTGGGGGGTTAACTTTTTCTCCCCCCCACAAGTGAGGGGGGGTTAAACCCCCCTTCTCTAAATTAGGGGGGGAGGTTAACACCCCCCCAACTCCCTATGCCCATGTATGATTTTAAGCCATTTTAGACCTATTTTTACCTTATTTTCGCTTTTTTGTCCCTTTTTTCCCTTTTTACTTGTTTTTTTCTTTCTCTCCTGCTTGCCCCCTCCCCGTTTCAAAAAACTTGCCCCCCATGCCCCCCGTTTTGGAATTGACCCCCCAATAAAACCTCCCAGGGGGGCAGTGCACAGGTGGCAATGCACATTAGTATTAGTATCCATGCTTTTCCATTGATTCCTAAAATACTAAAATAGTTACAATAGCCCTCATACCTTTTTCTTTGCACCCCTCATTGGCCACCCGTAAGCTGTACCATTTTTCCTCCATGTAATATACACCTTCAAAATGGTGTTACCGTTTATAATTTGAATTACAAGTAGAGAGGATATATTCCACGTCGAAAATTGCATTACGTGTGTCATGCGGAAAACCACGGGAAGGTTAACTCCTGTAGTACTAAGGGAGCCGTTGGAACTCTTACAATACATAATATTTATGGCAACTATTGGTAAGCTAAATACATATATTTTTAGATATGTTGTTAATAAATTTATTTTTGTGATAAAAATTACATGCCAAATCAAATCATTATGTATTCAATGCCCAGGGGGTGGACATTTCCCCACTATGCTAATGTAATGTCCTAAGTCTCGAAAAGAAAATTTTGAAACTTAGAGGTGCGCGTTTTTGAAATGCGATTAATGCTGAAAATTAGAAAAAATACGTAAAACATTTTTATAGAAAATTAACAAATATTTAGAATGATGTTACATATTAACCTTTTGTTCCCCAAAGCATTCATAACTTGTGCAATATTAAGGTTGTTTTAAAAACCAAAATAACGCGATTTTTTTTCTCGAATAATCCGACACTGCCCCCTCCCCTTCATAAGCTTGGGGGGTACTCTGGAAACCCTTTCCAAAAAATTTCGGGGTTTTAGTACTAAAAACGCTAAAAATTATATTTAGGGTGTACCCAAAAAATTGTTTGGGACACCACCTCCCAAATTAAGGGGTCAAGCATACCTGAGAGGCTGTTCACCTTTTTTTGTAACAATCTCTCTAAACAAAACTTTTGAGGTTTAACAAGTGTTTTAGCAAAAATGTAAAAAAGGGTATTTTAAACTAAAATTAACATTTTTTTACTTATTTTTCTTTTTTTCTTATTACGAATTAACCCTTTCTTTACCTTTTGGTTCATTTCTTTTGCGGATGTTTCCATAAATTGAGCTTTCCACTCATCAGCCAATTTTCTTCCATCTTCATGGGTTACTTCTCTGGAAAAAAAAGTTAAGATCGCAAAAGATCACTACAGAATAAAAATGTTGTTTTGAAAGGCAGGTGTGTACTGCCAGTTTTGTACCTTCGCTTTAAAAATTACAAAAAATATTAAAAACTGTTTTCTTATTTTTTTATGCTTTTACTGTCTCAGTTGCACTAAATCCTTAAATGTTTCCTCTACATTTTAGATTTCACTTTCATTTTTAACGCGGCTTTTTAATTAGCTACGCGAAATTAAATTCTGAGGTAATCCTAAATGTTAAAAACTTTGCGGCAGACCACAAACCATTCTAAGTAATTATATCTAATAAAAACAATATCTAAAAAAATATTAAAAAGCTCTGGAATTATAGTTATACCAGAAATAGTGAAAAAAGTTTACTTAGTTAGAAAAAATTTTTATTTACTATTTATTAACAGAAAACAAGCAATGTTTTTGCATGCCAATAGACCCCTAGATTCGCTGGTCTATCTTTTTATAGTCTTTAATGTAGATTATATTTTTGTAAGAAAAGTTGATAAGTAGTATCGCATAGATTAAAAACAAAAAACAAACCTTTCTGTATGCTGCAAATCCACTTTGTTTCCGACCAGAACGATTGGCACCCTGAAATATTTGAAATAACTTTAAAAATTTGTAATTTTAAAAAAAGTTTAAAGTAATGTAAAACCAAAAAATTGACATTAGAAACAATATCAATTTATTATTGATTTAGGTCTCTAAGATCAATGGAATTATTACTAATTTAAGTCCCCACTTCTGAGCATAGGTGGGCAGGGTGGGTTGGGGGGAATTATCCCCCAACAAATTCCGATTATATCCGACACCCCCCTAAAATTTGAGGATACCCCGGACACCTCCCCACCTAAAATTAGGGGGGGCCCTTCCCAGTACTAAAAACGCTAAAAATGGGGTATTTGAGGAATATACGCTTTTTTAGAAAATATACACCAAAAAAATTTTTGGTACACCCCCCCAATTTTGGTGGGTCGGGTATACCGCCATTGAGCCACCAGAACCGTGCCGACCTTCGTTTCGTAGCCCGTAGGCCCGTTGGGCAGTACCCAACTGGCCCACGGGCACCACCTGGTTGCCGGATCTTTTCTCTTATAGAAATGAGTCCAGCTTGGCATGGTTAGAAACAGGTTGTTGTGCGTCGGCCACACATGGCAGTTTTCCATCTTGCAAACCAATGGACAAATACAGCTCTATTTTGTGTGGAGTTTGTAGCACTGGCCTTGCAGGAACACCTATGCTGTCCATGTACGACGTTAAATAGTAAGATCAACATCAGACGACTTAAAAATCCTTCAGACGAAGACCTCGGAATGAGTGAACACTGCATGCAGTGAACACTCTAGCGGTAAACGTTGCCAACATCGTTATTAATGTTGGACGAAGAGTCTCAACCATGGGCAGACGTGTGCACTGCCCCCCCGGGGGTTTATTGGGAGGGGGCAATTCCAAAACGGGGGTGGGGCCCGGGGTCAACTTTTTTGAAGCGGCGGGCAATAAAACGGGGGGAGCAAGCAGGGAGAAAGAAAAAAAGAGAAAAAAAAGGGGAAAAAAGAGAAAAAAAGAAAGAAAAAGGAAAAAAAGACAAAAAAAGCGAAAATAAGGTAAAATACGTCTAAAACGGCTTGCCTTAAAATACATTGAAATAGGCTAAAAACCGCAAAAAATTCACGAAGATGGCGTCATCATAGGTCAAAAAAGGCGTCATAATTTTAGGGTACTTTTTCATTTTTTTGTGGGGGGGTGGGGTGGGGCAAATCCTCCAATAAAGCGAGAGGGGGTATTTCCAGACTTGCACAGGTCTGCATGGGAGGGGAGTGAAATTTTTTCGCCCCTCCTGACTTGTCTTAGCGCCTCTTCTTTGCATAATCTGCATAAGAAAGATATAGATAAGCTTCAGGTAACAACAACGACAAGTCGACAACCCCAAAATCCGAAAGCTGCCCACCATAGGTGAGAAGGGGGGGGGAGGGGCAGGGTGGGGCTCACCCCCCACTAGCTTCGAAATTTTGGGATCCCCCCTAGACGAAAATTTAGGGGCCCCCCTCCCCCGAATTTCCGAATTTTTTACCCCTGACTCCCCTCTAAAATTTGAAATCTGACACCCCTCCTCCTCCTTGGGAAATTTTTAGGTACTTTTTTATACTA
>JASAMX010033303.1:0-15716 GCA_030248175.1 Microlaimidae sp. YZB2_3
TACATATACTCTTTAGGTGAAAAATTTATGTTTTCCTTATTTATAATAATTTTCCGCGAACAATTTGGTGTTTTTTTTTTATTTTTCATTATTGTCATAAGATGATAAATAGTAATATCCTCCTTCCCTACTAGAGAAACTGTCGTTGTGGCAATGGTATAGTCACCAAATTAAGTTATAATTAATTTTCATGTCTCAGTTTAGACTTATTACAATAAAAAAGCTGGATTTTAACTTTATTATTAGACTGTGATTACAAGTTGAAGATACGAATGACACTTAATTTTGTATTAACAACAAACACTTAACCAAAAGATCCTGAGTAACTGTTGTGCCATATGTCCATAAACCAAATATAGCAACTGTAGTATATGATATGAAACAAATGGAAAGAGCTCCAAGAATTGTTTTTCCAAAATTTCTGAGATTGTGAGGTCGAAGACAAGAATAAACGGGAATCACGCTGACATGGCACTAAAATGTACGTCAACACTGTTATGTCGCACCAATTTGACATAGCAAACGATGTTAAAAGTAATTTAATAATTCTAGCTAAAAAAACATCAGCCTATTGCACAAGATTGATTGATGTATTGATTAAATCACTTAATGCTTGATGCACGTGTGCCTGGATTAAATACATTTGCAAGTTTTTTTCAATTTAAAAAAATGTTTTTTAAACAAAGAAATACTACAGCAATTTTCCTTTTCAGTTTTCTGTTTTTTCAACATAATTAATTTTTTCAACATAATTAATAATTAATAATGCACAATGTACACTTAGAAAGTTTTAAGTAAGCATATCTCGCCAAATAAAACACGAAGCGTTTTCACAAATAAACTTTAGCAATATAAACATATTTTTATTCAAAATATATTATTCGACCCATTTAAAAAAATAAGGAATTTTTTGCTATAACTTTTACTCTTTGATTCTTTTAAATTCAAACCCTGAGGTGATTATTTGATTTTTTTTTTAAATAATACAGTTATTTTTTTAAAAAAAGTTTATTATTATTTTAATTGTTTTTTTTTATTTTTACTTTATTATTTTCATTTTTCTGTTGTTTTTTTATAAACCTTTTACGAGTATACCCCGAAAAAATTCAGGGAGGCTGGGAGCCCATTTAGTCAATAGCTTATCAGAAAAATAAAAGGCTTAAAGCACAAGTAAAAAACTGAGAAAAAACCTCTAATGCCACAAATAAACTTACTTGATAAGCAAAACAAATAGCCGGAATTACAAGGAAAACATTAGTCCAAGAATCAGGGCTGAAATTATAAAATTAAATAAATAAATAATAGAAAACTTAAAACAATAAAACAGAAAACTAACATTAGTGAAAATAAAAACCAACGCCACCAAACAAGCCTACAACCTTCACGCAATCAAATACACCACAGTTGCTAAACAAATTTATTTATGTCGTAAAAAACATTTCAGCATACGGCTGTCATATTCTTGTTGTGCCTTGGCCTATGTTTTGAAAAAAGTGTTGAAGTTCATTTATGATCGAACCCAGGATTTTATTTGAGGCTGGATTTTTCGGAAGACAAGCTTTATACGAGCTCACAAAGGAAGGGGGTCTGAGAGGCGCTAGCCTCCCAGAAATAGAGTGTCGGCGGAGAGGGGAATACCCCAGTAGGATCAAGAGGTCCGGGGGGAGCAGAGTCGCCAAGGCAGGGTCCCCTCGCCAGGGTCCGGGGGGAGTAGAATGGCCATGCCCCGCCTTAAAATGGTTTTAAAGGAAGGTTTTGAATAAAAATAAAAATATTTCAGATATCATAAAAATATGTTATTTTCAAAGTTAGTACAATATTTTTTGTAAGTAATAAGTACTACACAGAAAGCAAAACAAACTAATCATATTGGTTGATTTATGTACCTCGCCCCTCCTAAATTTTTCAGGCGCCTATAGCATTGGCTCAGATTTTTTTCATATAGGTACCCCCTGAAAAACATGGAGTCGAGATGCTGTTCATGTGCTTTGGTTTACAATGTGGGTGTAGTCAAGGGGTCTGAAAGGTCTCTAAATTCCTTTTTTGTGAAATCCAAGCTCTGCCAATGTAATTTTTAACTAAGAAAACATGTTTTTACCGCTAAAAACATTAGATAATACGTTATTAGGCCAAAAACAGTGTTTTATACTATACAGCTTTATCTACGTTTACCCCTGCTTTTTTAACGTTTTCAAAAATTAAGAGGGGGCTCCGCCCCCCCCCACCCCCTTTCCCAAAAAAATTTCGTGGGTAGGGGGCGGAGCCCCCCCCCCCCAAATTTTGGGGGGAGTACAACCCTCTACAACCTCCCTTTCGAAAAATTTGCATGGAGTGCAACGGCAACCTCCCCCCCTTTCCGAAATCCTGGCTACGCCCCTGTTTAGAGATCATAAATTATTTAACCAAATTAGCAGAAATATCGATATTTAGCTTGTTTGTTTGTATAGAAATCCCATTTGTGATAAACAATTACATGCCAAATCATTATGTATTCAATACTATGGAGGTGCGTATTTTCTCATATTTAGCTTAAAAGACAACCAGGATTTTCGTCATTGGTACCTAACCCGTATATTTCATTATTCCAATTACATCCATGACGTTCATTTTGCCTTTTTGTTTTGCACGTGAAATTGATTTTCTTAAGTACATTAGTGGTGTAGCAACAATTGGCACTTTTTATTTGGTTGGAATGACTATTTATGTCTACACTATCACTAATACGAAAAACGTTCATATAATAACAAGGTAATCATTTAGAAACTACCTAACCGTCCTTTTTGTTGTTTTTTAAGCTAAATATGAGAAAATACGCACCTCCTGGGTATTGAATACATAATGATTTGGCATGTAATTGTTTATCACAAATGGGATTTCTATACAAACAAACAAGCTAAATATCGATATTTCTGCTAATTTGGTTAAATAATTTATGATCTCTAAACAGGGGCGTAGCCAGGATTTCGGAAAGGAGGGGGGTTGCCGTTGCACTCCATGCAAATTTTTCGAAAGGGCGGTTGTAGAGGGTTGTCCTCCCCCAAACTTGGGGGGGGGGGGGGGGCTCCGCCCCCAACCCCCCAACATTTTTTGGGGAAGGGGGGGGGCGGAGTCCCCTCTTACTTTTTGAAAACGTTAAAAAAGCAGGGGTAAAAGTAGATAAAGCTGTATAGTATAAAACACTGTTTTTGGCCTAGTAACGTATTATCTAATGTTTTTAGCGGTAAAAACATGTTTTCTTAGTTAAAAATTACATTGGCAGAGCTTGGATTTCACAAAAAAGGAATTTAGAGACATTTCAGACCCCTTGGCTACACCCACATTGTAAACCAAAGCACATGAGCAGCATCTCGACTCCATGTTTTTCAGGGTACCTATATGAAAAAAATCCGAGCCAATGCTATAGGCGGCTGAAAAATTTAGGAGGGGCGAGGTACATAAATCAACCAATATGATTGTTTGTTTTGCTTTCTGTGTAGTACTTATTACTTACAAAAAATATTGTACTAACTTTGAAAATAACATTTTTATGATATCTGAAATATTTTTATTTTTATTCAAAACCTTCCTTTAAACCATTTTAAGGCGGGACATGGCCATTCTACTCCCCCCGGACCCTGGCGAGGGGACCCTGCCTTGGCGACTCTGCTCCCCCCGGACCTCTTGATCCTACTGGTGTATTCCCCCCTCCGCCGACCCTCTATTTCTGGGAGGCTAGCGCCTCTCAGACCCCCTTCCTTTGTGAGCTCGTATAAAGCTTGTCTTCCGAAAAATCCAGCCTCAAATAAAATCCTGGGTTCGATCATGAATGAACTTCAACACTTTTTTGAAAACATAGGCCAAGGCACAACAAGAATATGACAGCCGTATGCTGAAATGTTTTTTACGACATAAATAAATTTGTTTAGCAACTGTGCTGTATTTGATTGCGTGAAGGTTGTAGGCTTGTTTGGTGGCGTTGGTTTTTATTTTCACTAATGTTAGTTTTCTGTTTTATTGTTTTAAGTTTTCTATTATTTATTTATTTAATTTTATAATTTTAGCCCTGATTCTTGGACTAATGTTTTCCTTGTAATTCCGGCTATTTGTTTTGCTTATCAAGTAAGTTTATTTGTGGGATTAGAGGTTTTTTCTTAGTTTTTTACTTGTGCTTTAAGCCTTTTATTTTTCTGATAAGCTATTGACTAAATGGGCTTCCAGCCTCCCTGAATTTTTTCGGGGTATACTCGTAAAAGGTTTATAAAAAAACAACAGAAAAATGAAAATAATAAAGTAAAAATAAAAAAACAATTAAAATAATAATAAACTTTTTAAAAAAAATAACTGTATTATTTAAAAAAAAATCAAATAATCACCTCAGGGTTTGAATTAAAAAAATCAAAGAGTAGAAGTTATAGCAAAAAATCCCTTATTTTTTTAAATGGGTCGAATAATATATTTTGAATAAAAATATGTTTATATTGCTAAAGTTTATTTGTGAAAACGCTTCGTGTTTTATTTGGCGAGATATGCTTACTTAAAACTTTCTAAGTGTACATTGTGCATTACTAATTATTAATTATGTTGAAAAAATTAATTATGTTGAAAAAAACAGAAATTTAAAAACCAACGCCACCAAACAAGCCTACAACCTTCACGCAATCAAATACACCACAGTTGCTAAACAAATTTATATTTATGCCCAAAACATTTCAGCATACGGCTGTCATATTCTTGTTGTGCCTCGGCCTGATGTTTTAAAAAAGTGTTGAAGTTCATTATGATCGACCCAGGATTTTATTTGAGGCTGATTTTTCGGACAGAGCTCATCGAGCTCACAAGGAGGGGGTCTGAGGGCGCTAGCCTCCCAGAGATAGAGGGTCGGCGGAGGGGGGAATACACCAGTAGGATCAAGAGGTCCGGGGGAGGAGCAGAGTCGCCAAGGCAGGGGTCCCCCTCGCCAGGGTCCGGGGGAAGAATGGCCATGTCCCGCCTTAAAATGGTTTAAAGGGAAGGTTTTGAATAAAAATAAAAATATTTCAGATATCATAAAAAATGTTATTTTCAAAGTTAGTACAATATTTGTTGTAAGTAATAAGTACTACACAGAAAGCAAAACAAACAATCATATTGGTTGATTTATGTACCTCCCCCTCCTAAATTTTCCAGCCGCCTATAGCATTGGCTCGGATTTTTTTCATATAGGAACCCCTGAAAAACATGGAGTCGAGATGCTGCGCATGTGCTTCGGTTTACAAGGTTGGTGTAGCCCAGGGGTCTGAAATGTCTCTAAATTCCTTTTTTGTGAAAATCCAAGCTCTTCCAATGTAATTTTTAAAGTCTAAGAAAAACATGTTTTTACCGCTAAAAACATTAGATAATACGTTACTAGGCCAAAAACAGTGTTTTATACTATACAGCTTTATCTACTTTTACCCCTTCTTTTTTAACGTTTTCAAAAAAGAAGAGGGGACTCCGCCCCCTACCCTTCCCTTCCCCAAAAAAATTTCGGGGGTAGGGGGCGGAGCCCCCCCCCCCCCCAATTTTGGGGAGTACAACCCTCTACAACCGCCCTTTCGAAAAAATTTGCATGGAGTGCAACGGCAACCCCCCTCCTTTCCGAAATCCTGGCTACGCCCCTGTTTAGAGATCATAAATTATTTAACCAAATTAGCAGAAATATCGATATTTAGCTTGTTTGTTTGTATAGAAATCCCATTTGTGATAAACAATTACATGCCAAATCATTATGTATTCAATACTATGGAGGTGCGTATTTTCTCATATTTAGCTTAAAAGACAACAAAAAGGACGGTTAGGTAGTTTCTAAATGATTACCTTGTTATTATATGAACGTTTTTCGTATTAGTGATAGTGTAGACATAAATAGTCATTCCAACCAAATAAAAAGTGCCAATTGTTGCTACACCACTAATGTACTTAAGAAAATCAATTTCACGTGCAAAACAAAAAGGCAAAATGAACGTCATGGATGTAATTGGAATAATGAAATATCGGGTTAGGTACCATTGATGACGAAAATCCTGACCGATTTTATCGTGAAAAACTAAAGAATGTTAAACATGCAAACTGAAACAACATACATAAAAGGTAAAACAACTAAGTAAAAAACTTTATCTCAATAATGTATTTTTAAACAATGCTTTGTAAAAGCAACGTATAATGCAATACATCCCATAAACTCAGTCAGAAATAAAATTAGCTAATCTATATAATTAATATAGTAAACAATACAGCACTATTTATTATTTGTTAGTACCCTTAAGGCTCCAGTTTTATAAAATCAAATCATAAACCTTAAATTTAACGAAGTAATATACCCGAACAGAGCAATTAGTATAGCAAAAAATGCTTCATTAATTTTTTAGTATCCTGGGATTTAATTATTGATTTTTAATTTAATAACAAACAACTAAAACCAAAATGGTTTAACCCCTAAGTAATTTAAAATATCTTCGATTTTTTTATAAAAATAAAATTTATTTACCTACTCATAAATAAATTCCATAATACAATATTGTTTTTACAACAAAGGCTATTAATTTTTTCATCATTTCTAATTTTTGCTTTGCAGTGTATTAAATTTTGTACTAAACTAATTAATGTGGATTTTATTGTAAAAAATAGTATTATTTTTACTTACACTAAGGATAAGGAGAAGATTTGTGTAAAAAATAAACTTAAAGGTTATATTTCATTACATTTTGCTGGTGTATAATTGAGTTTTTTTTTTGTTTTTTTAATGTATTATTATTGCAAAAATGTAACGCTTTTTGTACAAAAAAACACTTTAAAATCAAAAACAAAACTTACTTCTGTCCGACTGATCACCAACGATAACAAGAAATGTGACGCATGTTCCAAAACAATACAGTGCGATAGCTGTGGAACAAGCGCGTCGACCCCATTTTCCCGTGAAAACCCCTACGGTCTCCTGAAAATTGCCACTTAAAGCTTTATCCGAGCACCACGCCAATATAAAAAGACTTCCCATCGATAGCACCACCAAAACCTAAATCTTTCTATAGATAGATATAGATAGATATAGTCATAGATAGATAATTATGCCACTGCCGCACCGCCAAGAACCCATGGTGCTCTTATCGGGTGCACAACATCGACAGTGTCAAAGAGAATAATTTTAGTAATTGCAGCTAGAGCCAATGTTTTTAGGTATTATAAAATTTTTTAAAACTGTATGTAATACATAAAAGCTGTTAAATAGATAAATATAATTTAATTTTAGCTAAGATTAAAGTTTTTAGGAATTGGAATTATGGTTAAAAGTATTACACATTTACTAGCTGTGACAAATATAGAAAAGCCATGAAAATACTAAGCTAACAGTGACGAACTCTTTGACACTGCCAAGATTGTCCAAAAGTTGACAGTGTCAAAATTGGGGGGGGGGGGGGGACGGAGGAAGGGGAGAAACCCCCCAAAAATCACAGGGCACACCCCCCCCCACCACAAACCCAAGTTTGGACAGGTATAACAGAAAAAATCTTTCATATTTTCCCACAGTGAAAGCAAGTTTATGGAAAAGCCGTTTCAGTCAGACCAACTCAACTACTTTTATCTGGGCTTGAGACCAGCCTATTTTGAAGCAGCGGTATCTTGCTGAGGCTGCAAGTCACCAACTCTATAAATAGGGCGAGGAATTACACTAACCCAGAAACCTGTACCACTAAATGCAGTGTCTTACTGAGGCTGTAAGTTTCTACAAATAGTAACCAGGATTTTTAGCACCTAGAAACCTATCTTACTAATGGTAGTGTCTTATGACTGTAAGACTCTATAACTAGTTAAGGCCAGGATTTTGAATTACCTAGAAACCTTACTTATTAGTAGTAGTGTCTTTTGACAGTAAGACTCTATAACTAACTAAGGCCAGGATTTTGAGGTACCTAGAAACCTTACTTACTAGTGGTAGTGTCTTTTGACGTGTAAGACTCTATAACTAGTGAAGGCCAGGATTTTGGAGCACCTAGAAACCTTACTTATTAGTAGTAGTGTCTTTTGACAGTAAGATTCTATAACTAACTAAGGCCAGGATTTTTATCACATAGAAGCCTGTACCACTAGATGTAGGGTCTTACTGAGGCTGTAAGTGTAATATTACAAAAATTAACATATGAGCTCCAGAAGAAGAGGGGTTAGGGGGGGAGGGAAGGTAGAAGGGATATTATACCCCCCTCCCTCTTCTAAGATGACATTTTTGGTGTACTCAGCCATACCCCCTCCTAACTCTGACCTCCTCCCTTCTTTAAAGTTCAATTGGTAAATTATATAATCATTTTTGGTTAATCTGTTTGTTCACAAGGCTCTTTTTAAAGTCTTTATAGCATTTTAAACGCATTTTTAGCTATTATAAAATATTATGACAAATATATTTTACGCTTACTTTCCCTATTTTGACTTTCCCCAAAATTATACGATCCCCCCGGCGCATATTGAGATTTACCACTGGGGTATGCGGTATACCCCCTTAGTCAGATTTAGCCACGGGCTTAGCAAAAGTATACACAAAACGGTCATAGGTGTTTTGGGGGGACAGAGGGGTTCACCCCCTGGGGCCAAAATTTCGGACCCCACCCCAATCACCCTCAAAGCACGAGAGCGCTTCGGCCTAACCCCCACTAGCGAAGCTGACCCCCTTATGAAAACAGTCTCAGTTGCTGGATCTTTTCATTTATAGAAAAGAGTTCAGCTTGGCACGGCTAGAGTTATTGTTGTTGTCATAGATGAACACGGTCAAAAAGCTAGGGGGGTGTTTACCCCGGATAAATGACATTTCAAAATCTAGGGGGGTCCTAGGGGGGGTCGAACCCCCCTAGCTTTCTAGGGGGGTTGACCCGGGGTGGAAGATTTTGAAACCTAGAGGGGGGGGGTCAGGCGGGGTCCAATTTCTGAAGCAAAATACTTTTAAACCATTAAAGGGTTAATAATAGTTTTTTATAAGATAATACTCATTTTATTGAATAAAAAGTGATATTTAGGTATAAAAAAGGTGTAAAAACATAAATTTGTGTTAAAAGTTCACGTTTTTGAAAAAAATTTAGTATAAAAAATGTGCTTAAAATTTTCTCGAGAGGGGAAGGGGGGTCAGATTTCAAAATCTAGAGGGGGGTCAGGGGTAAAAATTTCAAAAATTTGGGGGGAGGGGGGCCCTGGATTTTTTCTAGGCCCCCCAATTTCGAGGCTAGGGGGCGTGGACAACACCCTACCCCCTTGTTCATCTATAATTGTTGTACGTCGGCAACGCATGACAGTTTTCCATCTAGCAAACCAGTGGACAAATGCATATGCATCTCCAGAGTGTGTGGAGTCTGTACCACTGTCTTTTCAGAAACACCTATGCTGCTCATGTGATTCTAAATAAATAGCAATATCAAAATCACGCGGCGACTTAAAGGTGTTGTGCGGAGCAAGTGCGTAGCCAGGGGGGTTATGGGGGTTGTAACCATACATGGGCACGGGGGGGGGGGGTTGGGGGGGTTATCCCCCCCCCACCAATTCTGCGAAGTGGGGTTTAACCCCCCCCCACACCGAAGTGGGGGGGGGGAGAAAAAGTTAACCCCCCCCCAATTTTGGAAAAATGAAAAAAAATGTCTTTAAAATGACTTCTGACTGTCTTCAAACTTAAGTTTTGAAGTCAAAATGAATGTTTTAAGCAATAAAAAGCTCAAAATGCAATAAAAGAGCTTTTTGACCTAAAATTAGCGTTTTTAATCTATTTTTCTTTCAAAATCGAAAAAACGATGTGGGTAAATAAAATGCACTCCAGAAAAAAAACGATATGGGTATTTTGCGTTTTTCGGATTTTAACCCCCCCCCTAATTTGGGGTTTAACCCCCCCACTCCGGACCAACTTGCCCATGTATGGTTGTAACCCCCTTTTGGGCTGGCGGAGGTAAAAATTTGGAGGTCCTAAGAGAACAATTTAAAAAAAATTTTTTTCGCTCCCCTCAGCGCTCGACCTTTATATACCTTTTTAGAACTTTTAAGTGATGTGTCTAATGAATTTCAAAAGACAATTTTTGGAAATTTTTTCGTGTTGTCGCACAATTTTTATTATTATACCTTTTTTCACCTAAAATTTTTCAAGTTTAACTTCAAAAAACAATGCAAATAACAGCAAAAAGAATCACTTAGCGCGAAGCGCAAAAATTTTTACCTTTTTTAATGTCTTTCTACGATACAAGTAGCCCGTGTCAGCCATACGGCTGACAAATAATTTTTCGCGCATTTTTTATATTCATTTACTTTTTTTCAAAAATTAACCCTTTTATGGAATTTCCGTGACTGTAAGCTCAACAATGATACCTCAGTTAACCCACTCCATTTTGTCGTTGGGGAGAAAGGTCTTTCCCTCCTTTGGTGAAAATATGTTTTCCAGCATAAATATATCCATGTTAGTTTTTTACTAATTTTTAACTTTTTTGTGGTTGTGAAGGAAGGTCTTTCCCACTTTGGTAAAAATATGTTGTTCAGTATAAAGATTTCCATGTTATTTTTTAAAAATTCAACCTGTTTATGACATTCTCCATACTGTAAGCTTTGCAATGATACCTCATTTAGCCCAATCCGTTTTGTGGTTTGGGAGAAGTGTTCCCCTTTTTGGTCAAAATGCGCTGTCTAGCATAAAATTGTCCTTGTTATTTAATTTTTGAAACATTCAACCCTTTTATGACATTCCTTAAAACTCAAGCTTTGCAATAATATCTCATTTAGCCCAATCCTTTGTGTGGTTAAGGAGAAAGTTTATTGCCCCTTTTAGTGAAAAAACGTCCAGCATAAAGATGTCCATGTTCATTTTTCCAAAAACATGATATTCTAGCTTTACATTGCCAAATAACTCTTACCAATATGTTTGAGCTAATTCGAATAGAAAATTTTTCAACTTTCAAATTCCATAAACTCCGAATGTGTTGTCCAACCAAAAGATGTCCATACGATTTTTTTAAAATTTCAATTCCTTTATGACATTCCCCTGCCCTGTCTGTAAGCTTTGCAATTATACCTCATTAAGCCCAATCCTTTTGCTGGTTGGGGAGGAAGGTCTTTTCCCTTTTTAGTGAAAAAAACGTTGTCCAGCATTAAGATGTCCATGTTAATCTTACCAAAAAACATGACATTTTGGTTTTACATTGGCTAATCCATAGGTTTTTCCCTTTTGCGAAAATGTTTTGTCCAGGCTAAAGATGTCCATGCAAAATTTTTCTAAATTTAAACCTCTTTATGACATTTCCCGGGCTGTAAGCTGTGCAATGATATCTCATTTAGCCCAAACCCTTTTGTGGTTGGGGAGCAAGGTGCTTTGGTGAAAAAAACGTTGTCCAGTATAAAGATGTCAAAGTGCATTTTTTCCAAAAACATGATATTCTGGCTTTACATTCGCTAATTACTCCTAGCAATAGGTTTGTGTCAATTCAAAGACAAAAAAATTTTCAACTTCCAAAATCCATAGGGTCCCCCTTTTGGTGAAAATGCGTTGTCCAGTCTAAAGATGTCCATGTAAAATTTTTTAATATTTCAACCCCCTTACGACATTCCCAGGGCTATAAGCTTTCTAATGATACCTCATTCAACCTATTCCGTTGGGTGGTTGGGGAGGAGTTAGGGAACACACAGACAAACACACACGCGCGCGCGCACACACACACGCGCACACACATGCGCGCACACACGCGCGAACACACGCGCGTACACATGCGCACACACACTCGCACACACACGCGCACACACACGCGAACACACACGCGCACACACGCGCGCACATACACACGCGCACAAACACTCGCACAAACACACGCACACACACGCGCACAAACACGCGCACAAACACGCACAGAAACACGCACACAAACACGCACACAAACACGCACACAAACACACACACACACACACACACACACACACACACACACACACACACACACACACACACACACACACGGGGGGGGGGGGACACGGGGGACACACACACACACACACACACACACAGGGGGAGGGGGGGCCCCCCCACATCCAGCCCCCCCCCCCACCCACCCAACCCCACCCCCACACAACACCACACCCAAAAAAAACAACAGCAAAAACAAATGGTACCCGGGGTGTGACCCCCCCACCTTCTTTATTTCAAAAAAAAACACCCCAGGGTGTGACCCCCCCTGGGCCGTCAAAACCCTCCACACCACGGGGTGTGGACCCCCCCCCCCTGAGCCGTCGAAGGTCGGTGACCTATGCTCACACTCACACTCACACTCACACTCACACTCACACTCACACTCACACTCACACTCACACACACACACACACACACACACACACACACACACACACACACACACACACACACACACACACACACACACACACACACACACACACACACACACACACACACACACACACACACACACACACACACACACACACACACACACACACACACACACACACACACACACACACACACACACACACACACACACACACACACACACACACACACACACACACACACACACACACACACACACACACACACACACACACACACACACACACACACACACACACACACAAACACACAAACACACACAACACAGACATTACGTCTATTTATATATAGATTTTAAAAATTTGGAGTACAACAACCCCCTACAACCCCCCTTTCGAAAAATTTGTATGGAGTGTAACTCATAGGTGTTTTTGGTCCGGTTCGCTAGGGGGGTCCACCCCCGGGTGGATTCCAAAATTTTTTCTACTTTCTACTTTAATTTAATATGTTGATTGTTAAGAATTGGTGCAGTATTTGTCGAGATATTGCGTTTCCTGTACAAAAAAACCCTCGTTTTTTTCGTCAAAAAAAAACCAGACGGCAGTGAAATGATTTTGCCCAACATTTTTGCCGTAACTTCGTATTTTTAGCGAAAAAATCGAGGCTTTTTGTACGGGAAACGCAATATCTCAAGAAATACTGCTCCAATCTTAATAAACAAGGTATCAAATTAAAGTAGAAAGTAGTCGCTTTCTTTGAGGGCATATTTTGTAACTTAATTTTTTATACCCATTGAGCAATCTTTCAAACACAGAATTGTCGAAAAAAAAAATTTTGGGGGGTGATATCTCCTGAACCAGTTAAGATATTTTGATGAAAAAATTTTTGTGGGCTTTTGGGGGCAGGAGTAAGGTTTTTACAAAAAATCATCAAAATCGATGACAAAAAGTTTGAATCCGCATCAGCACCTTTAAATCTTTTAGTGAAAGCCTGGGAATGGGTGAACACTGCGCGCAGTAAACAATCTAGCGGTAAAGGTTGCCAAGATAGTTATTGATGTTGGACGAAGAGTCTTCAACCATGAGGAATTAAATTGTTTTCGCCTCTCCTCCTAGAAGGTCTTAGCGCCTGCCTTTTGCATAATCTACATAGAGGAGATAAGTTTCAGGTTATGAAACAACAACAACACAAAATAGTATTAGAACAGAATAAAAAGGACTGTAAGTTGCGTTCAGAAATTATTAGATGTGACTGCTAAAATTATAACTTGTTAACCGGAAGAAATTAATTTTTGTTGTGTTGTAATACAAATTAGTATCTGTGTGTGATACAACAGACCTGTGCTGTTGTGCACGGTCCCAAAACGCCCCCGCTTTATTAGTAACTGTGCCTTCTCCCCCGCTCGAAAACGAAAAATATACTCAAAAAATATGGCCTTACTTTCGACCTATTTCAGCGAAATTTTTGCAGTTTTCAGCCTAAAACCCAATTTAACCCATTTTAAACAAACTATTTTTACTTCAAAGTCGCTTTTGTGTCCTTTTTCTTTTTTTTTTTCGGTGTTTTTTTCTCCCACGCGTGGCGTGCCCCCTTGTTTTATACCCCTTCCGTTTCAAACAATTTGACCCCTCCCGTCATGGCCATAGTCAGACGGAAGGAACAGTGGAAAAGCCCCCTCCCTCCCCCGTCGTATTCTAACAAGTACTGGATAGAATGCATTTTTTTCTAAACAAGCAGTGCATAAAATGCAATTTTGGCCGAATGGCCCATAGTTTCTCCACCTGTCGCAAAATTCTAACTACGGCCATGCCCGTGCCCCTTATTTTGAAATCGCCCCCATTATAAGTTCGAGGGGGAGGCAATGCACAGATCTCGATAAATCAACATGTTTTAGACAAAACAAAATACACCACACTGACTTTTTTTTAATATATTTATTGCAGTCTTTAAAAAATTTTCAAAGTTTTAATCATTTTTTACATTTTCTAGAGAATATTTTATTGTAATAAATTTTACTTACCAAATGAATTCCCGTGGCAACTAAAATTCCACCTGCCTTTTCAAAAGCCGATGGAAAGTTGAGAAGACCAGCACCCATGGCAGCATTGACCACAATCCCTGCTGCCATCCACCATGATGTTCCTCCAATACAATAAACTCAAATAATTGTAAACAAAAAAACTATCTAGTCTACTTTAAAATTCGCTTACACATAACGAGTACTGCACGATAGAGTACCGAAAACAGTTCCGGGTTTTACAAAAGAGTAAGCAAGAAAGAGTACACCACAAAAGAGTACTGTAAAAACCGTAGGAAAGCTAAAGTTATGTGTAAATTGCGTTTGCTACATCAGGCGAGACTGAGAAAAACAGTATTGGCTCAAAAGACTGGAACAAAAGTGTGTTTATGCACAAAAGTTTGAATATGACTGAAACCAGTACTGGCCCAGAGATAACTGAAGAAATAACTTACTGTTTGTTATCGTTATTGATGCTGGACGAAGAGTCTCAACCATAGCGGTGCAATTTTTTCGCCCATCCTGGCTTGAGTTAGTGCCTGCTCATTGCATAATCTAGAGATAAGTTTCAGGTGATGCAACAACAACAACAACTATCTTCATTAAAAACCAAAGATATTTTCGTACCTACCAGTTAAACAACACTGTTATCTGCAAATTTCCTTCCGTGTAAAAACATTACAGAAAACAGAAAGATATCAAGGAACACAAAACACACGCTCGGGATGAACTCTCACTAGCGTATCCGACAGAAAACATTTCAGTACCTACTTAATTTACCTGTTTGTGTTTCGACTTCCCTTTCTAACAAATGTGTTGAGTTGACGGATCTGCATTTGATTTGAACGTTAACTTCTGCGTTGTAACCGTCACTTTGTGTTTCTTCAGCAGAGACTTCCATTCATTCATGCACTGATTTTTCCACAAAATTAAATTAACCAAGTCACAAGCGCCTAGCTCCTGTCCTGAGCAAATTAAATAATGTACACTAAAATTAGGAAAGAAAAATACATTTAAAAAAATTAAAGTGTTTCAACTAAAATTAAATTTTCGTATAATATAATATACTGATTTTTCCAACTTTTTAGGCGAAGTAGCATTTGAATAAATTAGTTTTAACGATTCATTTAGAAAAACCAAGTTGTTTGGGGTGATATTTTTGTGAAAAATACAGTTTCGGTACAAACCTTAAAAATTTTTGCAAAATTGGGTCTAAAATATGGCATATATATTAGTATTTTGGTCATTTTTGAGCGGAGGGGCATTTCCAACAATGTAAAGGTTTGTTTGATCATGTGTTTTTATTCTTTTAATATATTCATCAAGTCAATAATTGATTAATACAATGGTTAATAGAGGATAGGCACATAAATCTGATAGCAGTATTAACTGAACCAAGTACGTTACATATAACAA
>JASAMX010033306.1:0-13325 GCA_030248175.1 Microlaimidae sp. YZB2_3
TAAAATTGACAAAAAATTTAACGAATCGAAACTATTGTACTCGATTATATATTTTATAAATCAAAAATTTGATTAGTATCTATGTATCGAAAACCGCAGTCTAATGCAGAAGAAGATAAAAACATTTTAAAATTCTTGCGCGAGACACTAGAAAATTTTAAAGGATCTATAATCTTGGCAGGTATTGATTGGGTTTTTCGGTAGAAGTTAAATCAAACAACCAAAATGAAATTGAGTATTTTCAGACTTTTAAAGAATTAGGGTTACTTCAACTTGTTAAGGAACCTATTTGAAAAAGTAACATATTTGATTTAATTTTAACCATTAGTTGAAATTTTTAATTCAGTGGAAGTTTTCCCTGGTTTTTCAACTTTTGATCATTATTGTTTAAGTTCTCTTTAAATGTAGATTTGTTTGAGGTTCAAAATATAGAGGATAAAAAATCAGTTGGTACATGATTTTGCTAAAGGAGATTACGAGATGTTTCTATGATATTGTCGGCTGTTAATTGGGAACGTTTATTTTCTTCTTGTACAAACATCGAAAGTTACTGGGATACTTTTAAATCTGTTCTTTAGAAGGTATTTTAAATCGTGTAGCGCTTAAAAAAATTAGTTATAAAAATAAAAGATATCGTTATACAGATATCAAAAAGCTACAGCTAAAAAACGCCGAGCTTGGCGTAATTACAAAAATCAGCAGAAAAACAAAAGAGAATACAAATTTTTGTGTAAGATGCAAAAAATATTAATCATTAAATCATTAATCTTGAAATCATCTTTTAAAAGGAATTTTGTCAATCATGTACCGCTTAAAAAAATTAGTTATAAAAATAAAAGATATCGTTATTCTTCAGATATCAAAAAGCTGCAGCTAAAAAACGCCGAGCTTGGCGCTGGTGCGAAATGGGGAAAAAACAAAAGAAAATACATTCAATAAAAAACAAATATCTAAAAAGCTTTGAAAGATCCCAAAAAATTTTAAACACAAAATTAAAACATAAAGAAAATATTCCTCCATTGCTTAAAGAAGATAAGTCCTTTGCTATTAGTACGAAGAAAAAGCAGAGTTATTTGCAGAATATTTAGGTTCCGTTTTCAACCAATAATGAGAATTTACCCAATTTAGACCAAACTAAAAAGATAAATTAAAATACATGCGTTTTAACGTCAAAGATATAATAAAAGAAATTAAAAAGTTGCCAAATAAACTTTCTAAATCCCCTGATTGCTTTCCAGCTTTATTTCTTAAACGCTTAGGACCATGTTTAGCTGAACCACTTTGTTTATTATTTCAAAAAAATGACTCTGGGAGTATTCCTCAAGACTGGAAAATAGCTTTTGTAATTCCTGTTTTTAAAAAAGGTGTTAAAAATAAAAAAATCTAATTATCGTCCAATATCTCTTACTTCTTTTGTTTGCAAATTAAAGGAAAGGCTGGTAGTAGATGTTCTTTTTTCTTTTTCTCAAATATTTTGTGAAGGTGTCAACACGGGTTTAAGGCCAAAAGTTCAACTATTACGCAGCTTCTGGAAACTTTAAACGATTGGACGTTGTCCTTAAACAATAAAAAAGCAATTGACGTGATTTATTTAGATTTTGCTAAGGCCTTTGATAAGGTTTCCCATGAAAAATTGTTGTTTAAATTAGAAAAATATGGAGTTCATGGTAGGTTTTTGAAATGGATTGAGGCATTTTTCAGTTGGAAAAAGTAGAAACGGTGATTTTAACGCGTTGAATCATCTTCACGTAAAGTATAGAGTTCCGTTCCGCAAGGTTCGGTTCTACGGGCCTTTTTGTTGGATATATATCAATGATATTGTTAATTGTGTTTTTCATTCTAAAATTATGTTATTTGCCGATGACGCGAAGGTGTACAATACTTCCAAAGATGAAGAAAATAGAAGCACACGATGTCTTCAAGAAATTAGATAGAATATGTCAATGGGCAGAAGAATCGCAAGCTAGTAGACGGACCAGGTGTAAGTTTTACGAATTGGTACAAAAATTCGCAACAAAATACTTTGAAATACAGTATGAATAAAAGTTTCTGAAAGAGTTAATGTCATTAAGGATTTAGGTGTTTATATGTCTAATAGTTTTGAAATTTTTCTGATCATTGTGAAATTATTTCTAGAAAAGCTTTAAAAAACTGTAGCGTGAGTTTTCAGATATTTAGTTCAAGATTCATCTCTAGTTTTTTACGTGCTTACACCTCATACATACGGCCTCAACTTGAATATGCTAGCGTTATTTGGAAACCATACCTGCAGCAATAATGAGCTTATATAGAAAAAGTCCAGCGGTCATACATCAGAAGACTATTCCGAAGATGCCATTTAAAGAAAGTACTGGTGTGGGAGAAAGGTTAAAATTTTTAGGATTACTTACTCTTGAAGAGCGACCTGCAAATCAAGATCTTGTTGAATGTTATAAACTTATACATGAAATCACAAATGATAATAATCGATATACTTTTTCCAATTTAAATGAAAATCAAACAAGAAGTCATTCGTACAAACTTAAAATGGAAAAACATAGAATAAACCTCAGAAAATATTTCTTTTCTAACAGAGTAATATCAAAATGGAATATGTTAACACAAAACCAAGTCTCAGCCACGTCCATTAAAATATTTAAAAAAGTATTCAAAGTGGCTCAATTTAGTGCTTACTAATTAAAGCCGTTGAATCACATTCTAGAATAAATCATTTCTTTGGGGACCGTGATCGGTTCGCAACTTTTGTTGTTTTTAGACTGTATATTTCCAGAATAAACTTTCATGATGAAGGTGTACCAACCGGTTCAGAGTTTTCTTGCCAAAAGTTACAGACCCAGTTTGAATAAACCCGGTTTTATGAATACTAGTAAAATTGATAGGTATTTAAATAAAAATTCCAGCAAAAATTATCTTTGAGCTTTTATTTTAAAAAAAATTGCTAATTTAGTTTTATACTTATATTTTTAATAAAAGTAAGCATATGTAACCCAAAAATCGCAAAACCCCAATTTATAAACAAAAAAATTGCTGAAAATTAGGAATTAATCGACTTTAATACTAAAATCCGCCATTTTCCTCTATTTCATAGGCACACTGTTGTTTTTTTTTTTAAATTAATTTCTAACGCAATTTTTAATACGATGTTAGTATATGTTTCGCAGTGCATATGGGAACTTTTCTTCCACTTTTCCGTAAGAAGCACTACACAAAAAAACAGGTATTAACAGGTAGAAAAATCTCTGCGTAAGAAATGAGTGGTATATCCACAAAAAGCCGCGTGCGTTAGAAATGTTGCGTTTTTTCTTGCACAATTTTATTTAAAAACTTAATGTAAAATTTGAAATTTTGTTGGGCCATATGTTTTTGATAAATCTCGAGAAATTACAAAAATTAGTGCAAAATTGCAAAAACAATTTCATTGCAAAAGTTTACGTGACATTGACTTTATGATTTTTTGCTAAAAAATAAGTTAGCTAATTAAAATGACTTAAACTAACAACTTGAAACAAGCTAGAAAACGAACATAGTCGCTTGTACTCGCAATAATTTAATTTTTTTACCTTTTACAATTTAAAACGTATTTTTAATTTAAAAAAAAGCTATTGAAGCTTTAAAAATTTTTAAGCAATTTATAATAAAAAGGTGCGTTTTAACCCCTCCTGTGTGCTTTGACCCAAAATGTTGAATACAGGAATGTAAGTGAAGTTCTAAAAAAATGTTTCTTCAAAATAATACATGCTTAAAGACATTTTTTGGCATTTTTCAGATTTAGAGTTTCATTTCTACAATTATCAAAATATTCGATTTATTGTAATACAAAGAAATTTCGCTATTGTCAAATAATTTTTTTATATGGGCATCCAATATTAATTTTAGCTCATATAATACGTTTTAGTTTTTAATTCAAAACATACTCCCCATATAAAAATGCTTTAACTCCCGCTCTATTTGTAGAGCATTGCTTAAAAAACTTTGTATATTAAAAAATAAGTTTTTCTACTTGCACAAACGCTTAAATTCTAAAATGTGACTATTAGTAACCTAAAACAAATAATTTACAGTAAAAAATTAAAACTTAAAAAAAACGAACAAAATGACTAATTCTGCTTAATTTTTAGCCTGCCCCGGCCCCGGCCAAAGCAAATTTTTTTACCCCGGCCCCGGCCCTGACCCCGGCCCCGGCACCGGCATCATCAATGCCTCGGTCGATCCCTGGTTATGATCTAGTATACTAATAAATTAATTTAAGACGCGTTTTTAAATTAAATTAATTTAATTTAATTAATTTGCATATGATTATGCTGATTTTTTATATTTTTCTGAAAAAAACAGTGAATTGATTAGTGCATAAAAACACCATTAATGCCTATAACCTTTTTAAGCATTTATGAAGGAAAAAATTTCCAATTTTTTTCGTTTCTTTGTTTGTCTTACAGAAAACTTATATCCATTGGTAACTGTGAAGGACTTATTGATTGTAAAAATTAGAGTATTGATTTTATATGTACGACGTGACCTATGTTCCTACTTGAACTGGCCTTTATTTATAGTGGGATTAACACCATTTGTTTTATTTTTTATTATGCGGTTTTTCAAAGGCACCGGAGACAAAAAAACAAGACAAAACATTTTTATTGCGCAAAGTCATGTGTATAAACTATAAAATAATTGATTGAAATATTTATTTTAATAAATAATAATTATTTAAACTTAGCAATTATATTAAGTTATAAAATTTTAGCTTATTGTAAAAAAAGGTTTTAAACATGTGATGTAATATGTTTAAGAATATCTGACCATGTGAACTAAACACATATACACCTTTTTTTAGAAAATATTTAAAAAAAAAACAACTTTTTATGTTTTACTGTTTTACTAAACACATTTTTATTTGTTCAACTAAACACCTTTTTTTTAAAAATGTGCTAAAACAACGTTTTATGTTTTACTATTTTACTATAAGGTTTCTTAAACCTCTATCAGCATTAGTGTTGTAAAAAGTAATGATTTTCGATTATTTTAAGTAAAAGTAAAAGTAATTTGAAAAATTTTAATTTAAGTAAAGTAAGAGTAAAAGTATTTTGTGATTTTTTAATTTAAGTAATGTAAAAGTAAAAGTAAAGGTCAAAAACTTTATTAAATAAAATAAAAGAAAAGTAAGATCTATTTTTTAACAAAAAGTAAGAGTATAAGTATAATAAAAGTAATTTTGAAACAGAGAAAAATACCCGTTTTTGAAGCTCCAGTGCTTCGTTCCAAAATTTTTCCTGATTTTATAATATGAAAATTTATATTTTAATAAATTTTTGGGTCAAAATAAATGGTTTTCGCATATTAGCGGCTTAAAAAATTTTTGTTTGCCACTTAATTGAACAACAAGCCCATAGGGAATCTACTCATTAAAATTACTTAAATTTTATTTAAATAAATTTAAGTATTTGCAGATGAATATCGGAGTAAGAGTAAAAGTAAAAGTAATTAAAATTTCAAAAATCGAGTAAGAGTAAAAATAAAAGTAATGGAAATTTCAAAAGTCGGGTAAAAGTAAAGTAAAAACAATCCAAAATCCGTTAATTTTATTAGTTTAAGTAAAAGTAAAAGTAACTATTTACAACACTAATCAGCATAAATCTAAATTACTTATATTAAACTTAATGTAGTGTTTTTGAGATATGGGTGTTTTTCTGTGTTCAAACTTAAAACAGCCAAACCCTAAAAAAGCCGCAGAATTCTAAATCTCATTCTTCAAACATATTGTTTAAAATTGATTTTTATTAATAAAAATTGTGTTACAATGTTTTAAAATAACAGAGAATTTGTATTGTTTTAATGTTTTAATTTGATGTGTAAAATCAGTGAAATTTTCTAAGTAATAACGGAGTGAAAAAACAAAACTTTTCCCATTGTGTTTCTTTCAAAACATTACTATTAAAATTCGTCCTTTGTTTTTTCCACACCTGCACGCCACTAAACATAAAGAATTACCTAATTGCGCAATAAAAAAACGAGGAAAAAGGGAAGGAAAACGGGGTAAATTCCGGCAGCCTGCGGGTATTATGACCATGGTCATGCACTTTGTAGTTTGTTAATTAAAATTTGAGTAAAAAACTCTGTCAAATCTTATCCAATTATTTTAAAATTTAAAGAGTATATACAATTTGTTGTGCTTAATTGTTTAATGCAAAAAAGTAATAAAAAACATATTTTGAATAAAAGTGCATATGAAAATTTGTGCAGTTGGTAAAAACCTAACATAAGGCCTTTTTTCATATTGTAATAACTCAGTTGAACATTGCGGAAATGAATTTAAAATAACCATATATGTAATCAATTTTCCTTAATCAAATGGTGTTAATTTTTAGTTTATAAATAGAAAAAATGTCTTATACCAAAGTAAATAATCAAGTTAGGTTGATCTTGAAAACGGTTACGCAGCATTATGATACATTTTTTTAAACTGAAATATCTTGGCTAATTATGACTCAATTAACTCAAAAATTGAAAAATATATGTAACTAAACCTGCTTTATCGATTACTAGTAAAAATGTAGGTATCTACAGAGAGTAACTGGCGGAGAGTGTGTGGTAGGCCTAGTAATTAAAATTTATTATTATTGCTAAAGTATTAAGTTGTTTTTTGACCCCTTTTCAAATGCCTACTATGTTATATTCAAATTATTGTAATAAGCAAATTACAGTAGTTTGCACTGGTCGCCGGACATGTCAAATTAAACCATTTCAAGCAGCGAAATTGCTCCGCCTAAAAGTGTGGGCACTAAGCGGGTTCCATATTATTGTTAACCGCGTTATATTTGGGAATCTGTTATATTTATCCTACCATCCTGAAAGGGACCCATCAAAGTCGGCAAGACTCGTAGGTTAGTTTTTTATATACTTTAAGCCTATTTTTATTCTGATTACCATTGAGATGCCGACAGCTGCAATTGGTCAGGGCCAATCTAGGTAGGGAAACTGTGTTGAGCGGAAGTGCGTTGGTGGCTGACCAGCACACTTCCTTGAGTTAGGAATATTTGACGACCTGACACTAATCATTTTATGGCGGAATGGCTCGGATCATCCCTAGCCAGGGCTTTCATTTATAAAAGGAAATTGCACATAAAGTAAGTTAGTAAAATAGTCAAAAGGGGCTAAGTTTTTACTTAGGTAATTAGGTGAGACACCCTCGCGAAAGTAATTGTTAATAATTATCTTCGCTTAAAATTTCTTGTGTTAATAACGGTTTCATGTAAGTAAACCCAAATTGTTTTAAGGTAAACAAAATTCATTTTTATTTAAAATTATGCTGTTAAGTCCTCCACCTAGTGTACTGCGGTTTGGTGCAAAAGCACCTTGGTTTTTGTGCTAAAGTCACAAGCAAATCAAGCCTTACTTTTTTTGCTCAAATCACTGGTAGCGTGCATTTAAATTGCGGTAATTTTACTAACATAATTTTACTAACTAACTCACCACAACGCGGGCAGTTAGTAGTCATTCACTAATAAATGTCTTTGTGTAAAATGTAAAAACAAATCAAACAGGCGTAAAACCCCCATCGCCCCATAATATCTTTTCCATAAATTAAAAGATCATTGCTAACACCAGACTTAATTTGACATTTGCAACATAACATATTTTGTGCAACACAAACCCAACACGACTAAGTCCCAATCTAGCCAAAACCTCTATATTTCCCAATTTTTACACTGGTAATCTTAATAAATTTTTGAAGACTGGAAAAACCTTCCAGTCAAAACATCTCCTATCCACGTTGTGTTGTTAACTTGACCTGATGGTTGAGAGGGTGTGTTGTACAAATTTCCCACTCAGTCCGAGTATACCAAAATGTGCCATTTCCTAACGAGGCCGCGCCTCTTGGTAACAGAGCTTATTGGTATTAAGTACATTTTTCAGGGATGTAAATACGGTAGTACCTTGTGTAGCAAACGACAGGCTCTATAATATGGGCTAGACCCCTGTTTTCCCATTACAAATAGACCCTACAGGAGCAAATATGCAAATTTACAAAGTGTTTTAGAAGCCTAACACTGATTTCAAATTATTATTATTTTTATTATTAATGATCAGAAAACAGAACTAAAGGTAAACTCAACGTGGCTGCAACAGTTGTGCGTTCGATAAGGAAATGTCCCCATTAAATAACGATTAAAAGCATGAGAATCTGACGTCATTTTACCAAAAAAAATACTCAGTATTAAATCAAACCTAATTGATAAAGTGACATTATCGCTGATAAAGTGACATTCTCATGATTTGAATGGTTACTTAATGGTGGACATTTTTAATTCCAACAAACAACTGTTGCAGCCACATTGGGTCTGCAATAATCTGCAAAGTGGAAAATATAGTGGTAAATACCATGTTGTCCAGCTTCCCCATATTTGGTGGATTAAAATTTGGTAGTCAAAAAAAGTAAAAAAGTATAATCATCATCACTAAAAATGGAAGCAAAGTAATTTTGAAACGGCTTAACTTTTTTAAGCTTTTCAAAATTACAATAGTTACAAATCAGTTCAGTTACCTCTTCTCTTTTAATTGGTGAGATAGTTTGTTTTGCTTTAATTTTACTATTAACAAATTTATAAAAAAATGCTTAAACCCCATGAATTTAGAATTTTTGTCTCTTTATTTGTGTTAAGATATCTAACTTTATGTTTTTATACTTTGCAAACTTTTTGTGATCTGATCTAGATTTTTTTATTAATATTACGCTTATGCCAAGGTGTTTTTTTCTTTTTTAGTTTTCTTATATGTGTTGGATATTGTATAATTGTTACTTATTTGTAAATATTTTTTTTGAGGGACATGTCTATTGATTCCTAACAACAAAATATCCTTGAAATTTTGCCAAGCATTTTCTACTGTGCCACAATTAAAATTTTTCAGTTTATTGTAGATAAATACAAAATTAGCATATCATAATCTGCTTTTAGATAATCAGGTATGGAGTTTTAAATTTTATTCTTAGGACTGTCAAATATTTTAAGATTAATTTCAGATAAAATAGTGTCGTGGTCTATTTGTGAAAAACTGGGCGCAACAGTGACATTATTAAACATTTATCTATCGTTTGTAAACAAAAGATTCAGAAAATTATTCTTACAAGTTGGTTGTGAAAAAAGCTGATACATACCTAGCTCAATAAAAAACAAAGACCAATTATTTTCAGTTTGTGTGTTTGAAATTATTTTAAATAAAGATCAATCTACCCCTGAGGCCTATTTCATAAAGACGTTTGTAAATTTTCATTTTACAAGTCTCCGCCTATTTTTTGTTAATAGGATATAGGACAGGGCAAATATTGATCGTTCAGCGGAGATTGAAATTTGTAGGGGAGCCCTGAGACTAATGTCAAAGAAAAAGCGATCACCATTAGTAGAATACCGAAGTGAAACTTTTTTGTTCTGCTCTCTAAGCTTTAGTTACATTCAATTCCGTGACGGCCTAATGTAAACTTTCCTAAAATTACTGACCCCTTTCAGTCGTCCCACTGAACGGACAGCCCTATTTCTGATATACTTATAAATAACTGTTATTTTAAGGAGCCTGGGCCGGTCACCAGTTTTTTCAATACAAAATAATTCAACTGACTGAAAGACCTTACTGGAATAACAACTAATTAGAGTCTTTAATACCTCGACCACATTTTCTTTTTCCTTTTCATAGGAATCACTCTCAGGAAGGCCATAAACGAACAGCATTGTCTCCTGTTCTCTTCGGACTTCCATGCACTCAAAATAACTGTCCATTATTGGGATTAGACATTTAAAATCTTTCTTGCAAGCAGCAGCCACCAGCTCCCTATGGACACCAGGAACCTGTTCCTCCTCCAGCCTGGTGAACCTTTCCTCCAAATCCGCCAACTTCTGCCATAAATCTGCATTATCCGCTTCCAGTCTATTTGATCATATTTTTTAGTGATTCTGGTCGACAACATTTTTATTTTCCCAGTTCAATGTAAGTGGTTTTAATAAAACGTCTTGCAAAAGTGCTAGCTGCTCCTTTAATTTAATGTAAGTGGGTAAAAACGTGTAAAAACTCAGCTTAATAATAATCATCAATACGCTAAAAATTTAAATAACTTATGTAAAAAAGTCTGAATAATTAATTGATAAAAAATGTGTGTATATTCATAATAGAAGTGACTTCTAAAAAAACGGATATGTACTTGAAAAAAAAAGTTTTTGTAACACTTTTTTTAGATTTCAATAACTCCACTGAATATTAGTCAAAGGACATTAAATTTGGAAGGTTTATGTAATTAAAGATGCTTAATAAATTAAAACTAAATTTATATTAAAAACAAAGGGAATTTGTCTGGTACAGTGTTTAATATACAGTTTTTTGTGCTTTAAACACAGTAACGCTTTAAATATTAAAATAACTCAGCTAAAGAGGGGCTAATAAACTAGAAATTATATTGAAAAAAACAAATATCTAAATCGTTTGATACTAAATATATACATTTACATAAGAAATATCAGACACAAAAGCAATTAGAGTGAAAAAGATTTTGAAAATTATAACGCAAAATCGCTCGTGAAATGATAAAACCATTAATGGTGGTTTCAGAAAGCAGTTTTAGCTGCGCAGTTAAAATATTTGTATTATTATTAGCTAAGCCTAAGCCTTTAAAATAATAAATATTTCAATAATTTTCATAATTATTTTTTCCCAGTAAAATGTGTGCATATGTGCACCAAAATTAAGCCTAAGGCTAAGCTAGGCCTAAGCCTAAGCCTTTTTTAATTTAATTATTTTGTGTTTTTCAACTAACAAGTTGACTGATTTTTCCAAACTAGTTGGCAGTTTTAAACCAAGTACTAGCTTTATTATCCGATGCTGTGGAGAAATAGTACACCAGTAATTTTTTTTGGAAGATATTAGTAAACTAATTAATTAATATAATCAACTATTAAGTTAACCAAAAACCAAAAAGTAAACTAGCCCCAAAATGCATTTAGTACTTAGATAACTAGTAACTGATAAGTTAACTGTCACAAATCTATTGTCAATGCTGGTACTGGAAAAAAGAAATTTATTTTGTGTGTATTTTAACTTTTTTAAATTTTTTTTGTGCAAGTATTTATTCGTTTTTTTTTATTTTTATCCAGATGCAGTACTGTATACAACTTGGTATAAACGCCTACTATATTTTTTATTAAACAAATCCTACAGGAGTAAATATTTATCCACTTTTTGAGTTGCATAAATTTTTATCATTAAGTAAGTAAGTAAGTAAGTAAATGTTTATGTTGCAAAGGTTCCGTCAAATAACGCTAATAATACAACGTTATAGTAATTAAAACGTATAGAACACAAAAACGAGCATTAAATCATGCATTAGAGTAATATATAAAATCAATTTCTAAAAAATATATGAGATTTTATATAAAAATTTGGTAGTTAAGTATTAAATGAGTTTAATTAAGATAGACATTCAGCAGTTCAGTATAAATTGAGTTTATGTAATTTATATAGCGCATAAAAATACAATTTAAAATGAGGTTAATATAATAAAAGCTTATTTTTAAAACATTTTAAGGTTGGAGCTGATACATGTTCAGTTGATAGGTTATTCCATATATTGATAATACAATTAGTAACAAAAATTTTTGCAATATCTAAGCTGAATTTTTTGCCTTTCAATTTTAAGCCATTAGTACGTGTTTTTGTCGTTGTGTCAATTGATAAAAAGTCAAAGTCAACGAGATTGTTAATAAGCTTGTAACATAATATAAGATCATTATTTGTGCGTCTTTTTTCAAGAGTACATAAATTTAGTTCAAGCAAGCGGGTTTCATAGCAAACATGTGGAAAAGAGCATCTTTTGTATAACCTTCTTGTAAATGATTTTTGAACTTTTTCAATGCATTCAATGTTTTTTTTAAATATGGATTCCATGCATATGTTTCAAACTCTGAAAAAGGACGCACAAAAGACTTATAAGCGCATAATAAACGACACATATCTCGAGTTTTAAATGCTCTAAATAAGACCGCAATTCGCCTATGAGCCTTGGTTGCAATTGAGGCACAGTGTTTTGAAAATTTGAGATCGTGTGACACCAAAACCCCTAAATCTTTAACAGTGGTTGGATGATCAATTACCTTATTATATAAAGTGTATGAATGATTTAATTTTTTTTTCCTAAATGCAGTACTGTGCACTTGTTGAATGCAATAGTTAATTGCCAATCATTTGCCCATTTGCAAAACCGATTTAAATTTTCTTGAAAATGAAGCGGAGCAATTTTTTCATCAAAAATACTATATAGTTCCGCGAATAGAGCAATTTTTGTTTTTGGGGATATACAATTGTGCAAATCATTTACGTATATTATAAAGAGTAACCGCCCAAGCATAAAGAGTAACGGCTAGTGACCTGGGCATTGTTTGAAGTTACATATTCACAATTTTTGTACATGTAAGTATCGTTTGAGATCACTTTTTGTGTTCTATTTGAAAGAAAACTTGAAATCCGGAATAATGTTCATATCCTTCCCCATAAGCAGCTAACTTATTTAGTAGTTTTGGATGGCTAACTGATTCAAAAGCTTTAGAAAAATTATTAGACATTGCGTCAATCGGTTTTTTTGTTGTCTATGGCTTTGACTCAGTCAGCAAAAAAGTCAAGTAATTGTAACCCTACTGATTTTTGTTTTAAAAAACCATACTGTTGTGAGCTTAGCAACTTTTTTTAAGGAGTTACCTGTTTAAGGCATCACAAATGACACTCTCCATGACTTTACAACATATACAAGTTAGCAAAATGGGACGATAATTTTCTTTTAAACAGGATGCTTCTTTTAAAAAAAATGGGGATTACAAGTGCTTTTCTCCACCAAGAGGGAACGTTACCATGTTCCGTGGACAATTCAAAAATTTTTGCTAGAGGGACTGAAATTTGAGAAGCAACGTTTTTTAAGTAGACTGATGGAGTTCCATCAGGTGTTTGCAATTTTTTTGATGAAAGTTTGCGCAATTTTTTTTCAACTAATGCAACAGGACTAATGGACAGAAAAACTTTCTGCATTATCTTTAAATTTTTTTTGAAATTCAGGCATTATGCCATTATCAGCCGTAAAAACGCTAATAAAAATAATCATTAAATAAATTACATTTTTCAATAGTGTCATCAGTAAGAGAATTGTGTTTGGTTTTTATGCCACCAATTTCAAAACCTTTCGAATTTAGCTTGGATAACATAACTTTTTTGTTTAATACGTCTTAATGGTACATAATTTTCAATTATTTTTTGGTTTTTTTTCTAAAAAATTTTGGTACAAATTTTCTATAGAATTTTCC
>JASAMX010033308.1:0-15056 GCA_030248175.1 Microlaimidae sp. YZB2_3
CATACATGGGCACGGGGGGTTGGGGGGTCAACCCCCCAAAATTCTGAGAAGGGGGGTTTAACCCCCCCACTCAGAAGTGGGGGGAAAAAGGTTAACCCCCAATTTTGGAAAAATGAAGAAAAAAATGTCTTTAAAATAACTTCTAACTGCCTCCAAACTTAAGTTTTAAGGTCAAAATGAATGTTTTATTAAGCAATAAAAAGCTCAAAAATGCTATAAAAAGGGCTTTTTGACCTAAAATTAGCATTTTTTACCTATTTTTCCTTCAAAATCGAAAAACGATATGGGTAAAATGCACTCCAGAAAAAAATCGATATGGGTATTTTGCGTTTCTCGGATTTTAACCCCCCACCCCTAATTTGGAGTTTAACCCATACATGGGCACGGGGGGGTTGGGGGGGGTTAACCCCCCCCCCCAAATTCTAAGAAGTGGGGTTTAACCCCCCCCACTCAGAAGTGGGGGGGAGAAAAAGTTAACCCCCCTCCCCACTCAGAAGTGGGGGGGGGAGAAAAAGTTAACCCCCCCAATTTTGGAAAAATGAAGAAAAAAATGTCTTTAAAATGACTTCTGAGTTCTAACTGCCTCCAAACTTAAGTTTTGAGGTCAAAATGAATGTTTTAAGCAATAAAAAGCTCAAAAATGCAATAAAAAGGGCTTTTTGACCTAAAATTAGTGTTTTTAACCTATTTTCCCTTCAAAATCGAAAAACGATATGGGTAAAATGCACTCCAGAAAAAAAACGATATGGGTATTTTGCGTTTCTCGGATTTTAACCTGACATGGGAGGTTTACCCCCCCCCCCCCAACTCAGAAGTGGGGAGGAACAAGGTTACCCCCCACAATTTTGAAAAAATGAAGAAAGAAAGTCTTTAAAATGACTTTTTCTGCCTCCAAACTCAACTTTTGAGGTCAAAACTGGATGTTTTAAGCAATAAAAAGGGCTTTTTGATATTATTTGGTGTCAAAGCAAATAAATGTTAGAGTATCGCTTGGGAATATAACTAATTTTAATTTAATTCGGTGTCATATAGAAATAAATAAAACATAATTCCAAGTTAATATTATTATACGAAAACAGATGTGAGCTTTACATTAAAGCAGAAAAATAAAGGCTGGTTCATACTTATGACAAAACGTCCTTTGGACAAACTTCAAAGGACAATTTTAGAAAAGCCAAAACGTTCTTTGCACTTTTTCTTTTGGACAAAGTAAATGCTACTTGAAATTTGTCCTTTGGACAGTTTAAAGAAAAAGTCGAAATCGAAAAGTCCAAAGCACGTTTTGTCGCTGTGTTTGTCCTTTGGACAAAGTCCAAAGAACGTTTTGTAATAAGTATGAACCAGCCTTGCGCTACCACTGAAAATAAAATTAAAATCGAAAAATCCTATAAATTGTATAACTGTAAAAATTTATTAAAACAGTAAATCATTCATTAATTAAATAGAATAATTACATCTTTAAAAAGTTACAAGTTTAAACCAACTAAAAAGGAAAAAAACACAATTAAATTAAAATTATCAGTAAATACATTTTTTTTAAATATTTTATATCAATTATCTATTATAAATTAAAGATCGACCTAAAAAATTTTGAAATATCAAGACAACATAATATGTAATTCACAAATACAAGTTTATATCTGTTAATAAGACCATAACATTTTATCCGAATACCAGATAATTGTACAAATGTACTTATTTTTCAAAAGAGCGAACTACATTAAGAACTATAAAAAACAAATTAGTAAAGTAAATAAGTTGAAAATTATTTGACAAAAATATAATTTTATTGCTCGTCATATTAATTTTTCAAAATTAAAAAGCAAAAAATCAACAAAAAACTGGAAAAAATGCCTTGTTTCAGCAGTAAAAAGTTTTTTTTTTGTTTTTAAGCTTGATTTTAAGGTTTCGGTTAGGCTTAGGAAAAAAGTTGTTATTACAATGTAGTTAAGAATTTAGAAGATATTCTTTCCAAAAATATTATGCAAACTGTATTTCTTTAGCGCCAATTCTTCTTTTTGCAAATAGTAAGCACTCAATAACAATGCAATGAAAAAATTAAATTGAACCGGTGAAGCTGATGTTAAAACGTAGTTTAAACGGTAGTGCTAGTAAAATTTAGTTAAGTTTAAAGACCCTCGCAACTTTTGGGGAAAACTTGTTGCAATTAGCGATTGAATGCGGAAAAATTGGGGCGAAAGCCCCCAAAAAAACGTTAAAAAAACAAAATGAAAGCCCCGTGTAATGGAATAAAAGTGGAAAATAATAGCCGAAATTAACGACGCGAACCGCACTTATTTCTTCGATATTCGCGGGCGTTCGACCGTGTAGGACTGCGGCTCTTTTTACTTTTTTTATTTCTTTGTCCTCCAACTCCGTTCTTCCATCTACTTTCGTTCCCTTCGCCTTAATTACCTCAATCAAAAATAACCCGACAATATTTGGAAAATTTCAACTCAATGAAACTGCAAGCAAGCTATACAAAACGTTTTCAATCTAATATAAGCATGTTCGGGGCTGTGCTCGGATGTTAACTAGCTTTTCGGCTACCTAAATTTTAAATCTTAAAAAACCAGAATCCAGCTGTCAGGGTAAAAGTGATCGTGAGTTGACTATAGGCCGAAGACCGGTCCAGTCTTAAGGCTACTTTCGGTACGGCGTTCGGCAGAGTCGGAAAAAAGAATCTCCTATTCGGCATTCCTGGGTTTAAACAAAGGAAAGACGGCGCGAACGCTGTTCCGGTACCCCCACGAAAAATAACGCCGGAATAACCGTCCTGTTAACGCTTTTAACGGCATAAAAGCTGATCTTCAAATTTGTTAGTGGCGATTTTCGCCGTTTCGGAAGCTAATTCGCCTATGGAATCTGTTTGAAAGGAACTGAAAGAGCCGGTTAACGCTGGGGGCGTCATATTTTTTATCGATATATGGCTGAAAAAAATGGTTTTAATTTTTAAAATCCCTTGTCCGGCGGAGGCCCGGCGGGCCGAATCCCTGCGTGTTCGTCGGCTGGCGGGAAAACCAGAGAGAGAACATCTGCGCCCGAAAATGCCCGAAACCCGCGGAGAACACGGCGCGTTCCGCATGGACGATTTTGCATCCTTCTCCGCTCGTCGCGGAGAAAAAACGCCGCACGTTCGGAAAAAAAATCATCCAGCCCCTACGAAACGCGTGGACAATATGAGAAAGACGGATACCTGTCGAACTTATCGAAAAACGTCGTCAAGTTGCCACATGTCTCGAGATTAGTGATTTTCTCCGGAGGTCTAAGCTCCGAAGCTCCGAAGCGGAGTTTCGTTTATCGGGATTCCGGAACCAACCCCGGAGCTACGGAGCTACACAGCTACGCCGAATTTCGGTAAAAATCTCATTAATTAAAGTTACTCTATCTGCATTTGACTATTTTATTCGTTTTAAATAATTTTTTTTTTTAAATTTAGTTTATAAAAAAATTTTGACAATGTAATCCATAAAATCATTTTTTTAATTATTTATAAAATTAGCAAAAAATAGGGCGGAGCTCGGTAGCTCCAGACAACATCACTGGTTTCTTGCATATTTCTGCCGCAAAAATTAAAAAAAAAGTTCGACCCATAGAATACTTTAAAATAATACAGACGGTTCTGGTGGGCTAATTTACATCTTGTGTGTGATCAACAGAGCTACTGCAAAACGTAAAATTCCCTCAAGTTGTAATAGAATGTGGTTTTGCAGGTACCCACGAAATTTAGTAATTATTGCTATTATCGATCAACAGAGCTATACTACAAAACGTGAAATTCCCTCGAATTGTATTAGTAAGTGGTTTTGCAAGTACCCACCAAATTTGGTAATTATTACTGTTAGTAATTTGCAACATATTGGGCGCAAAACCTATGTTTTGTAATGGAAGAACAAATTTTTCAAACGCCAAAACTAAAAAAACATGGTTATTTAAAAATCGATCAATCATATTGCATTAAATAAAACGTTTGTTCGTTCTTTCATAAAAATATTAAGTTTTCAGTTTGTGTTTTTGTTTTTGATAAGAACTTAAAACCGTGAAATTTTGACACAATAAAAAAATAAAGTTTTAGAATATGCTAGAAATCTCAGCTTTAAACCAAAAAATTGATAGGTTTTTACATGGGAATATAAAGTTAAAAATAAGTTAATAATAATAATTACATAATAGTTTTAAAATTCGTGTTCACATTGACATGGACAAATAATGTTTTAACTAACAATTAACATGAAATTTTGCGTGGACAGCGCGTGGAAAAAGTGTATTTGTAATTTGTTTCATTTTTCTCCGTCCGTGTATTTTTCTGCCATTCTAGCAGGGCGCGGTCAGTTCTTTTTAAAAGCAGCTTAATGGTTTCGCAGGCTTAACTGTTCAATAAAACCCCTTTCTATTTTAAAATTCATGATTCCACTTAAACAAAAAATAACTTATAAATGATATAGTTTGGTTCAAAATTTATGGTTTTTAAAAATTCATGATTTAGAAAATAATATAATCACAAGAATTTGAACATCGAATTTTTTCATGTTTCAATTAACTGTTATATTTTTTAACTATTTGCGCGCATATATACAATTCGCTTTTTGACCATTAAATAAAAAAAAACGAACAACTAATTGAGTGATTTGCACAACTTTTCTAGAAATTTTATTTAAAAATTAATAAACTAAATGAATGAGCGATATGTATGTATTTTAAATTGTTCAAGCATTACGGTGCACTAAAGCGAAAATGTCAACCACAAATTTTTCTAGATTGGGAAATTTTAAAGAGGTGATGTGATTATTATAATAAACAACACTAACAAACACGCCATTTGTTGATTGGATTTTTATGAATAATATAGCGATTAATAAATCTATATATAAAAGGCTAGGTTAAATTTTTAAAAGTAAACGATAGCTATTGAGTTCAAATCTCTTTAATAATATTTTTTATTTATCATTTTTTTAAATTTTGAAATTTAATTTAATTAAATGAAAAGTAATAAAAGAAATTAAATACCAAAAAAGCTGAAGGAAATATCGTAACCGCAATCTCGGCTGTATGCTTCATTTGTAATTAAAATTGCGCTGGTTTTAAGTTCATTCGGACAAAAAAAACCATCTGTTTACAAATGGCCAAAACTTAGTCCCTAAAACTCAATCAATAATCAACCTGCCGCTGTCATTACAGTTCAGTCCATGTTGTTGTTAAGTCTTGCTCTGGTAAAAAGCTTATTTGATAAAATGTACACCAGAAGCCATACAATGCACAAAATAGATCCCAAAAGTATGAAAGCGCAGTTAATCTATACTTTTTCTATAAAAACATTACCAAAAAAAGCAAGTTTATTGTCTTAATTAATAACAGACGACTTTCGAATTTCCCATCTACCTGTTTTTAAATAAAATCAAGAAGGTCTATTCTAGAAAATTAACAATATAAAATAAATTGGCGTGCAAACCGATCACGTTCACTAATTATAAGACCATACCTGTATCTAGAAAATGACTCGAAGGCTCAAATTTTTTTAAGCTTTAAGATAAGTTATTACTAAGACATTTTGTATATACCAGGGAATGTTAACAAGAACTATTTAGGTATTTTGTGATAAACGATTCGATTTTAAGCTAGTTTTATTGGAAAATAGTTGGAATAAAATAGGTACTTTTTTTACAAATTCACACATAACGTACTAGTTAAGCCTTTTGCGTGACCACTACTTTATATGTCACATTTCTTCTTTAAAAAGTCTAAATTTCCAACATAATTATCCTAAATTACACCTTTTAACTAATTAGAATAATAAATAAACTTCGTATTATTTCGGCCATTTTTGTATAAAATATTAATACTAGCTCTTTTTTATCAGAAAACTTAGGTTAAAATAACCTTAATAACCAAAAATTATTTTAAATGCCATGTTGTCTTATTTAAAAAAAACCTAACTAAAGTTTCAGAAGATTTAGGCTAAAATTAATAAACATAAGTCCTGTGTTCTAATGAACACACGTATTCAATTACAAATGACATTAATAAACATTGTGACAATTTATTGATGGAAATTAAAAAAACCAACTCCTTATATTTAGAAATTGGAAACATCTTTTTAATCCCCATAATATGCGATAATAATATGTACATTTATAATTTAGACCGTGACACAAAATAGTAACAGACATTTATTATATTGCAGTCTTTGGTATAAAATTGCAGGGTAGATTTTGTTGTTATAATTGCACACGCACATTATTGTTTATCACGTGAAATTAAACCTGTGAAACCTTTCACTGTCAGTTTGAATATCAAATGATTGAACACACCATTAATGTTAACTAAAAAGTTAGAAAATCATAAATATATTTTTTTACGGAATTTAACCCCAATATATCAATTAGAAGCGTTAAAGGCTTTGATAAAGAAGCACGCTGTTGTTTTGAAACGTTAAAATAAAAATTTTGTTAGCTGCTTAGCTTCCAATTGATTTATTGGGGATAAATCCCAAAAATATATATTTATCAAATCATAAACCCCAAAAACCAATTAAAATTGGAAAAATATTCATAAAAAACAATAACTGAATAAAATAATTATAATAAATTTAGTAGTTTCGTTTTACGTGTTAGATTCACTTTGAATTAACATTTAATTCACGAAAAAATAAAAATAACAAATTTTAAAATAAATAACCAAACTACTTAACTTATACGATTAATTTCATAGAATATCAGTAAAAAAAGAATATGTAGAAAAAAAAAATAAAATAATAACAAAACATATATATAATGAACAAAATAGACGAATAGAAAACAATTATACCTTTATTTCGTTTTTATTTTATATATATATAGCAACCAGAACTTGGATTATACTTAGTTTGTTTCCAAAAATTCAGGAAAAATACAAAGAACAGCTTTGGATTATTTAAACTCATTTTGTTTGGCTTTTTCTTCTGGACAACATGAACCAGAGTTAAGAATTTAAAAGAAATCTGGACCAAAGCTTTTGTAACAAATCTTGATAATTTAGGTTTTAGTTACGAATTTAATATCACTACAACAATTCCGATATGAAATTCTTGATAAGTGAAAGAAAACTTAAAACATATTATTATTAAAACACAAAATATATGTTACCCAAAACACTTAATTAGCCCAAAACGTTTTATAAAGCTGACGTACCTTCTCGAACATGTTGAGGTTTATCTTGTTTTCTTCTTGCGGACATAATAGTAATGAGGACAATAGCATTCCTTTGTACATCAGTTAGAGCTTTACATCCTACACGGATCAGGCTCACAAGTGGAACCGGATCGTATATAAGTTCACAGTTACCAAACACACGCTATACAACTTTTGGACTGGCGATAAAATTGTCAGGATGTTTCTGGTTGATCGTTATACTAAGTACTTGGGTAACAACAATGGCAATAAGAAAATCATTTTTCTTATTAGCTGATAAGAATGTACATTTAACACAGGTACCCACGCCGCAGCCAGTGACTCGAATATCTCTGAGAGACATGCGAATGGAACTGGTAATGAGTGTTTTCAATCATAAAACCAATCATTTTTTTAATTTCTGTCGCCTTGAATGATAACACTGTACAGAAAGTCAATAACGCGAGTCGAATAACTTAAAACATGTAGACTAGTTAAACGTATAATCATTTGAGAAAAAAGCACAGGCATGTAAGCTAAACTCTTTCAGTTTATAAAAAAATCTAATTTGTACTGTATCTAATTTTGGAGTTCTAAAAAGCGATAATAAACGATAATAAACCATAAATATAACGAAGTTTAAAAATTACAAATTTTATTGTGAATTATAAAAACATGCCCTAAAACTTGTATATAGCTTCAAACGGTAAGAAATGAAAATTCCAACGACATTAAATGATTTGACCGCAAGCCGAGAGAATTAAAATGTTTTGCCTTTAATACTTCCTCATTCCCACCCGTTCCTTGCATCCTCTCATTACAAAATGGGGATTTCCTAGATTCCACTGTCATTGCTTTGCTTAGCTTTGCTAAATTGGCTAATGTCCGTAAACTCGCCAAAATAACTTTGCGTGTTCATAACGGTAAATCTAGTTAAGAATATAAATTAACACTTGCATAGGTCTGGGAATAAAAAAAAAACTTCCCAAATGCAATAAGCATGTAATTATACATGGTTGGTTATTATAAGTATAAATCGATTCATAAATTTTGACAAATATAAATAATATTAAACAATGGATACTATTTAACAGGATTACCAATTTATGATTTTCGCAATTTTTGAGTAATGTGACACAGTCCGATTTTCGCAAATAATTCTATTATAAATCTTGCAAACATTTTAATACTTTTATAAGGTAGCCTTGACATTAAAATTCGTTCATTTTTTTAAAAATTTATAAACTTGTTTCGATATCGCCTTAAATAACACTCATTATTTTTTAGAGTGCAACTCAAAATGCAGAGTTGATACTGAAAAAATCTGCATAGTAAAAAAAAACGAGTAATGATATCTCCTCAAGGCTCGATTTATAATAATATTGTGTCAGTGTATAACTAAGTTACTCAGGAATACATTTCTTAATCCAGCATTACACAATATCTTTTTCAAGCTAAATACTATTTTTAACAAAAATAATTTTTCCGTAAGTCAGATATAATTTAATGAATGTTTTACAGCGCACATATTCTTTGTACACTTTAGTTGAACCCACAATAAAAAATTTAATAAATTTAAAGTATAAAGTAACATACAGACTGACGTTATTGACTTTATAGATGTCTTTTTCTGGCAAGAATTTAAGAATAATTATGTGAACTGGTGATTAAAACTAATGTAATTTATACGGTATGTACAAACGGCCTTAAGGCCGAGGCGAAAAAAATTCAAATATACAGGGGATTTTAAAAATCTGGGTACAACGTCTTTTTATGTCATTTCATCTTTGCGGATTGAATTATAATAAGAGTCCGGACAATTTTCCGAGACCAGCTCGCCTCTGACCGCACGATTCAAACCGCACCGCGTGACTGCAACAAATATCTTCTACCTAAAACTGTACTAAAGATTAAGTGCATAATACAATAAACTATTATAATACTTGCACTAAGGGCAAATAAGTGGTATATTAATAATAATATAGTACGGCCAAAGAAAAAAATATTTGTTATGGCAAAGTGGTGGCGAACTATAGTAAAAATATAGTAAAATAATTTTAAAAAATTATGTATATCCTCTTGAACTATTTTGTGTTTAGCTTTGTCTGTTTATTTAGTAGTTTTAACACAGAGTCATGAGTTTTAATTTCATTAAACGACACAAACAAAAAAATTATAAGAATAATTTTAAACAAATTATCAATAAATATTTTTCCACGTATGATATTATAATTATTAGATATTTATTCACTTTAAGCAAGAAATCACTACAAGGGAAAAACAAACAAAATAATGAAGTTATAAAAATATATATAGAAGCCTAAGCCTACACATAAACTACTTGCTTCAATAAAAAAAGACATGATTTAATGTAACGTGACGATTTCTTATAATTTACCATAAAACTTCCTTGTTCGAACAAAAAAATTTGTTAAAAACATTTCATAATAAATTATCTAAGTATTGTCGATTTTAAAAGCAAACGATTCTGAAAATTTGAATGGTTTTTATGTATTTCGTAAACAAAACCAGTTATGTAACCAATTAGCTTTACAAAATATTTTTCAAAATAAAAACGGGAGTCCAATAACTAATAACCAGTGAAAATAGAGCATCTTATTACTAAACTAATCAAATCATGCCAGTACAATTTTAATTTTGTATTTTTAATTAACAGCGTTTTTGTTGTCATAAGATCTTTGTTTTTATTGGTTATCACATGGTCCTTGTTGTTTTTCAGGAACGATCACAAACAATTGGTATTAAACCACATTCAAATAGAGGTTCGCGATCAAATAAAGATAAATAATTTTATTTAATATTTTATGCAGTATAGCGAATGGTTACATTTACATATAAAGTCCGGCTTGCAGTCACTTGAAAGTCCGGCTTGCAGTCACTTGAATAAAAATCAACCTTAGCAGAATCCTGGAGACGCTTATAAAATCAGCGATCGAGCAAAAGTTTCCTAGCACATCTGGGTAAAAGTTTGTTAACTTGTCTATTCTCTAACGCATATAATATTTTCCTTTTAATTACCATTAATTTATTTGTCCAAAATGTGATAACCAAATATAATGCTATAATTGTAAGCATCGTACGTAAGTAATTAAGAAAAGCGTGGAAAAGACTGACAAATCGGATTATACTCCTAATCATATCTAAGATGATAAGATATCATGATAACGTTTCAGTTTTTCTCTTTTAATTATTGGTGTTTAATTAATATCATTTCTGGAATGATTGCTAACTTCTAAAAATACACGCAAACATCTTCGTACGGTGCTGTAAGATTTTTACGGCCAAATCACGTAATGGGAATCAGAAGGAAACGCAAAAGAAAAACTGTCGGAAAATTTGAAGCCTTTGTTGTCGCATAGGTGTAACTTTTTTAACAGACATAAAATTATAACAAATATTTTTTTCAGAAATTTTTTTGAAAAAAATATTTTCATGTCAGTATTTTATATTAAGGAAATACCTATGTTATTTTCGACCACTAAGTTTATGTCCAATTCACTTTTTTAAAAAGTTTGATTTGTATGACAAACTGTCGCGCGCAGTAAAAACCGCGCGTTGGAATTTTAACATCAGTTATTTAACATCAGTTATTTTACCTCAAAATAGCACATCAAAAATATAACGTTATTTACCAATTTTCTACACAGAAATTGAAAGTTTAATGACTAACAATGAAAAATTAACATGACAAAAAAAGTCTAATGCACGCAATTGCTCATTGCAGCAAAAGATTATACCAAACGTCCATCATTAAATAGATTACGAAATATTAGGCACTCAGCATTTATTTTGGAGAACTTGGAGCCAAAAAAACTTAGAGCTTAAATTTGGAGAATGAGGAAGAACTTGGAATGGGGAAATTGGATTCTAAAGTTTAAAAACGCGAAAACCTTTACAGAAGTGCAAACATATACACCAAACCATTTTTTAATTGTGGGTTCCAATTTTCCTATTTCTCGGCTTAAAAAATTCAGGAAAATCATTTGACCGTATGGTCTAGTTTGATTGCGCACTTTGATTAGATTAATTTTGGAGAAAGTACACATTTTTTCAAGAATTAAAAGTAATTTTACTTGAATTTTAGTTGAAATTTTAAAATTTTTTGAGCGATTAAATAATAACAAAACCATTTTTGTTATTAAAAAATAAGAGATTATAGTGATTTTAAAAAATCTTCCCAATCTTCGTTGCATAAAATTATGGGTTTTCTTTAGCAACTCTGATTCCAGATGAGGGAGGGGTGGGTTGAACTCCAATTTTGAACACTGGAACCGACGTTTTTTGTGTGCCTGCCTCTGAATGTATGTACACAAAGATTTTGTAATTTTTTTAAAACCGAGTTTGAAAATACAAAAAAGTTACAAAATTGGGCCTCCTTACTAAATTTGGCCAACAAGTTTACCCTGTTTACTTGTCAATGTGTAAAACGTAAACTGTGAGCAAAAAAATTCTGAAAAGACAGCAAAACTAAATTATTTTGAAGCTGTGTTTTATTAAAACTTTCAGATATAAATGTTAATTATACATAGCAACTGTAACACCTAAACTAAAAGAGAAAAAACAGTAACGCAACCGGTAAAAAATGTGTGGAACCTATATGAACGTTAAATTTTTTCCCGCTAGACTTTTAGGCAATCACAGTTATGCCGAAAAAATCCTTCTGACAAAATTGGCTCGGTGAGCGGTCCACTTTCAGCTGTGTCCATGTGTACACTTAGTTCCAGTGCGCCATAGCGCCTTAAACATGGGTAGATCAGTGGGTAAAGAAAGAGCAAGACTACCTATTCTCGCGTTGGCCGCGTGGGGGGCAGACCCGAGGAGCGCGTGGCGTTGGGCGGAGTGGGGCGTGGATAAAAGTGTGAGGCTATGTGTTGGCCTCGGCGCTCACGGAGGGCCCCGGCTAAATGGGGGGACTCGGGAAAGACTGCCGTATCGATTCCGCGGCTGCCCGGAGAGGACCTCCGTTGGTCAGTGTGTAGAGGAATGTGCACATATATATGTATATATATATGAGCGTATATAAGGCCGGAGAAGGGGGAGTAGCAGTCGGCTATATATGGATGGAATGGGAGCGGGGCGGGAGTATAGCGGAAGAAAGCCGCGGATTCCAGGGATCATTATGGACGGGGTCTGGAAGGCCGAGCGGAGCCGAGGGCTCCATCTCTCTCCCCGCCCCGCACCGAGTGCAGAGAAAAAATCACTAAAGGTCTTGCCTGCCAGTGGCAATCAAGGGGAGGCTTATTAACCACCCGTCCACAACCATAAGCCCCCGCATCAATAAGCACCTTCTCTTATCACTACTACACTTTCTTTTATCACTACGAGGATTGATAAGCAGCGTTGTAGTGCCACTCCTAGCCCTCTCATGTCATTATCGCATCGTCGGCTTGTGATTTAATGTTTAACGCCGGTTTTTGTTGCTTGCGGGTCGTTTATGGACAATTCACGCGGGTTTCTTCGATCTACTGAACTTTCGCAACGAAAACAAAGATAATTTTTCCAATGAAAAAAGCAATTATAACATATAATTATAACATTGTGCTAGTGGCTATTTAAAAAAAAATAAAAACAGCCGCACAGCAAAAGAGTGATTTAGATTTTTAAAATATTTTTCTCGTGGGAGCTTACTATAGAATAAACACCTGACAACAAATCATTGGATTTTATCTAAAATAAGCACACACACACACACACACACATAACCACGTCGTCGTGGTGCCGTTTCTTCAAGAATTAGGAAAATTAGCTTTATATGAGTTTGTCATATAACGATAATTATAAAACCGTTACGAGTGGGCTTATAACATCGTCTGCTTGGCATAACGATATCGAAAATATAACATTATGTATGACAATATAGTTATAATTTTGAAATTAAGTGAAAATCAATTTATCATATTTACAGGCTAACAATCTAAGAATGAATTAACAGAGGTAAATTTTCAATGCAAATTCAAGAATTATTAAAAAATTTTGTAGATTTAACTATTTAAAACTAAAATTCTTCACTTAATTGCGCTAAATTTATTCCAATTCCCTCTGTCGCTACGGTTTCGATAGGAACGAAGAAAAATTTGCGTGTGACATTTCTTAATCTTTCGAAGCAGAAACGACAATTGCTTTTATTATAATATCATTGTCATGTATAGCCATCGCATTTGTTTATATTACCTAATCTTATTGTTCTTTTAAGTTTACACTGTTTCCTAATCATAAAGGCATCAGTTACAATGTACGCGCGTGGTGGAAGAGTGTGCATATTATTGCATTGGCAAACTACATATCCTAATAACTTCACGTGAAGTGATTTTAAAGAGTTTTAACACGGCGTGGGCTGAGTGCGGGATAAAATGACCCAAAAGCTTTATATTGCGTGCGAAATGCTAGGTTGCGTTTGTAAACCGCATTATTGAGCGCGAATATTATTCCCAATGAGGAATGTATTCATTCCCAAAAGTATTTCAAGGATCCCAGCGTCTGCGGCTAATTCCCATTTGATGGCGTGCTAAGAAGCTTGTGATTTTTTCCTACTTATTCAAAAGGCGTGTGAAATCAAAAAAAGAGCAAATTTGTTTGGCAGAATCGCCAGGATACTACTGCAACCTCATTTGTTTTTCAACCTGCTGGATCCAACCAAAATCTTTGTTATTATAAACATAATCAAAGGCCTATTATCTTTTAATAGACCAGTTAAACGCGCAATCTAGAAAATATAATAGCAATAATAGACTATTTTTAAATTCCAAACAAATTGAATTGTACAAAAAATTTTAAAAATTAAACGATATTTACCATCACCGCTTAATTTCTGCATGATTTATTTTTGGAAATCACCGGTTGAAACAATAAAAATAAATTTTAAAAAATTTAGTGTAAGAACATTTGTAAATAGTTTTCATAAATGTTAAATCTAAGTAGCACAGCGGGTAATTAATAAACGCGTAGGGCCTAATCTTTAACAAGAAATTCACGAAATTTTATATTTATATAAAACTTACAGATAATACTGTATCATATCAACGTTAATGCTAAAATTTTTAAAACCTCCCGTGTACTGGTGTCAATGTGCGACAGACTCGACCTTTGAAAAAAAAAACCAGTAGTAAAAATTGTCACTGTTATTTTAAGCTTAATTAATGGTGCTTAGTAGTGATGTTTCCCGGACCTCCGAAGAACGGAGATCCGGATCCGAAAAACCTCCACTTTCTGGTAATCCGGATCTCCGCTCTATTTTGTTACTAATTTTATAAATAACGACAAGTACCATAGATTATTTTATCAAAACTTTTTTGTAAACAAAATTTTTTAAGACATTCCCTAAACTTATTAAGATAATAAAAATAGTGCTAACAATGCGTATAAAACTACTTAAAACATATTTCAAGGTTAAATAAGTTTGAAAACGATCATTTAATGGGCGGAGCTCCGGAGATTTTTTCGTTATAAATGGTTTGAGCTATGGATCATAATATTAAAGGGCAGGAACATAACTAAGTTCTTAGATTTACAGATAACACAACAACTACGAAATTAATGAAAATAGCAAAATTATACTCTTTAGAGTTGACATAAGACAAAGTTGAAAAAAATAAGTACAGTCCACTGCTTTCTTTTTTTATATATTATTAAAAATAAAACAAATGTCAAAGTAGCATTTAAATAATTACATTTAAATGAAACGTAAAACTAGAATATTAATATAATAAAATAGTAAACACAGACCGATGTTTGGTTGCATTAAACATTCTGTTCTACATTAAGTTAAAATGAAAAGGCACTTTAGCTTTAAAAAAAGAATAACGTCGGATGTACATCGTACGGTAAATCAATATTTGGAGTAATTTTGAAACTACACCATTTTGATTAGCTACTATAAGTAAAGTGACCATA
>JASAMX010033311.1:0-48402 GCA_030248175.1 Microlaimidae sp. YZB2_3
AAAAAAATTAAAAAAAATTATCTATCGGGTTTAACACATATTTTAAAATTATTTCTTGTATAATTTTATTCCCATATTTTATAAATATTTTCATTTTATATTGTATATATTTTTTTCCCTTTAAAATTTTATTTTGAAAATTGTATGTTTATCATGTTTTATAAGATCTTTCGCTTTGTCTTAATATTTTTAGTGTGTATATATTCCTTTTTGTATCCTATTTGCTTTTATTCAGTATTTATGATTATATATTGGATTCAAAATTTAATTTTGTTTGTATTTTAGTTCGTCTGATGATGATTGTTCGATACAATCAAAACGTCATGTAGAATAATAATAATGATTTATCGACTGTATTTCTTTTTATAATTAATTATAATTATAATCATCTAACCAAAGTTTTCATCAATGGTTAGTAAGTTGAATTATATGTTTCCATGCGTGTGTGCGTGGCTTCCGGCGTGCGTACGTACGTGTGTGCGTGTGCGCGTGAGTGTGAGTGTGCGTGCACATATGCGTGTGTGTTTCTGCGTGTGCGTGTGGGAGCGCGTTGCGTGTGTTTGTGTTTGTACGTACGTATGTACGTAAACTTCTACATTTTCCCTAAAACTTAATATACTTAAGAATTATTACTTCTAAGCGTAATTTGGTATCTTAAAATTAATTAAGAAGCTAATGAAATTTTTCATATTAATTTATTAAATAAAAGAAGCAGGTTTATTTTTAGTAATCAAATTTGTTCCTTTAGTCTAGTAAGGCAATAAACCAATTGGGTTCCAACATATTTTATAATCAAAATTATCAGATTAGCTGGAATATGCTCTAACAAAAACTTTTTTAGCAATAAACAAAAAAAAACAGGTATTCCAATTTTTTAAACTATATGATATAAATACTCTGAATTATACAATAAACCTAAAAAACAAAATAATATCTTATAAAGGACTTATTGATACAATACTAATCTTGAACTCAAAAGATGCATAAAATTATATAAAATATATTAACTTAATAATTTGACACTTACTGTTGTTTTTTTTTATTTTTACGCATATTTTATCATTAATTTAGTGTTTTATAACCAAAAAGGTTTATCTTATATATAGTTTTTAAAAAAATAGCAATTTTTCATATAAATATGTGCCCTAATAAGAAACACAGTATGAGTAATTAAGTCAATTTATTTTCTTGCATGTCAATTTATTTTCTTACCGATTTTTCTTACGTCCACTCTCAGCTGTTGGTTTCCCCAGACGATAAAAATGCAGCATACTACTTTATTGATAAAGATTATGCAATGCTTTGTTTAAACAACAGTACATGCATCTTCTCCCTTTAACGTTGTTTGTGCTATTTGGCTTTTTATCACTTAAATCAAACATCAAGGGCGGCCAAGCACAGGTCGTAGAAAAACAAAAAAAAAGTTAAATATTTGACAATATTACGTGAGAGAAAAACCTTATCAATAGTTTTACGTTGTGTTTTTATTGCAAATTTGCGGTTAACTTGTGGAATAATTTTACAGTCTTGGCGAAGAATCATTTGATTATAAAATATGTTGGAACCCAATTGGTTTATTGCCTTACTAGACTAAGGAACAAATTTGATTACTAAAAATAAACCTGCTTTCTTTTATTTAATAAATTAATATGAAAAGTTTCATTAGCTTCTTAATTAATTTTAAGATACCAAATTACGCTTAGAAGTACTAAATTCTTAGTATATTAAGTTTTAGGGAAAATGTAGAAGTTTACGTACATACGTACGTACAAACACAAACACACGCAACGCGCTCCCACACGCACACGCAGAAACACACACGCATGTGCACGCACACTCACGCGCACACGCACACACGTACGTACGCACGCCGGAAGCCACGCACACACGCATGGAAACATATAATTCAACTTACTAACCATTGATGAAAACTTTGGTTAGATGATTATAATTATAATTAATTATAAAAAGAAATACAGTCGATAAATCATTATTATTATTCTACATGACGTTTTGATTGTATCGAACAATCATCATCAGACGAACTAAAATACAAACAAAATTAAATTTTGAATCCAATATATAATCATAAATACTGAATAAAAGCAAATAGGATACAAAAAGGAATATATACACACTAAAAATATTAAGACAAAGCGAAAGATCTTATAAAACATGATAAACATACAATTTTCAAAATAAAATTTTAAAGGTAAAAAAATATATACAATATAAAATTAAAATATTTATAAAATATGGAATAAAATTATACAAGAAATAATTTTAAAATATGTGTTAAACCCGATAGATATATTTTTTAATTTTTTTTAAAAATAGACTTAAAGATACAGTATTATTGAAAAATGTATAAAAAACGTTTATAGTACATAAAACTAGATTTTAACCCATAAAAGTTTATATATAATTAAAACAAAAAAATCTTATTTAAAGCTTAAAAAAAACTTTTTAAGTAAAAATTTTAAACGAAGAATTTTTTATATAAAAAACCTATAGCAATAAAAATAATAAAATCTTACACACGAAAAATATTTGACCTACAGTATAGCAAAGATAAAAAGAAATCAAACAGACAAACAATTAAAATATAAAACACAAAACTAACAAATTATGGCAATTAATTAATAAGACACATTTTATAATTTGAACAGAAAAAGAAGGTAAAATTTGAAAAAAAAACGCCGAAAAAAAGCAGGTTCCTAAGATAAAGAAGTACTCTAGTATAATTGTTGTTGTTAAAAGAAAAGAAAGAATAATTGTTGTTAAACGGGGGGAATTAAATAAAAACAAATATTTTTTAAAAAGTTTTAAAAGAGAAGAAAAAGTATTTTTGTTAAGGGAAGGTTTATTCAGCTCAATAACAGTACTTTTTTAATTAAAAGCTCAAATCACTGTTACCTCTACAAACAACAGAAAAATCTTTAATGCTAGGTTTGAAAATATTAAAATATTAAAAAAAATTAAAATATTAAAATAAATATAGCCACCGATTCTTAGTGTACAGTAGAGTTTCCGGTAAGAACTGAAATTCCCAAATGTTCTAATAATATGGTAGGTAGATAACGGAAGGTTTTATCCATGTACCTTTTACCATTGCAGTTACCGCACTTAAAACTATAAACAATATTTATAAACCATGTTTAACAAAAATTTTAAAATTATTTCTTGTATTATTTTATTCGGTATTTTACAAATATTTAAATTTTATATTTTATATATTTTTTACTTTTAAAATTTTATTCTGAAAATTTTATGTTTATCACGTTATATAAGATCTTTCGCTTTGTCTTAACATTTTTAGTGTTTATATATTCCTTTATTGTATCCTATTTGCTTCTATTCCGTAATTATGATTATATATTGGATTCAAAATTTAATTTTGTTTGTATTTTAGTTCGTCTGATGATGATTGTGCGATACAATCGAAACGTCACGTAGAATAATGTATTCAATAAATAATTTAACGACTGTGTTTCTTTTTATAATTAATTATAATTATAATCATCTAACCAAAGTTTTCATCAATGGTTAGTAAGTTGAATTATATGTTTCCATGCGTGTGTGCGTGGCTTCCGGCGTGCGTACGTACGTGTGTGCGTGTGCGCGTGAGTGTGCGTGCACATGCGTGTGTGTTTCTGCGTGTGCGTGTGGGAGCGCGTTGCGTGTGTTTGTGTTTGTACGTACGTATGTACGTAAACTTCTACATTTTCCCTAAAACTTAATATACTAAGAATTTAGTACTTCTAAGCGTAATTTGGTATCTTAAAATTAATTAAGAAGCTAATGAAACTTTTCATATTAATTTATTAAATAAAAGAAAGCAGGTTTATTTTTAGTAATCAAATTTGTTCCTTAGTCTAGTAAGGCAATAAACCAATTGGGTTCCAACATATTTTATAATCAAATTATCAGATTAGCTGGAATATGCTCTAACAAAAACTTTTTTAGCAATAAACAAAAAAATCCATATTACAATTTTTTAAACTATATGATATAAATACTCTGAATTATACAATAAACCTAAAACATATATCTTATAAAGGACTATTGATACAATACTAATCTTGAACTCAAAAGATGCATAAAATTATATAAAATATATTAACTTAATAATTTGACACTTACTGTTGTTTTTTTTTATTTTTACGCATATTCTATCATTAATTTAGTGTTTTATAACCAAAAAGGTTTATCTTATATATAGTTTTTAAAAAAATAGCAATTTTTCATATAAATATGTGCCCTAATAAGAAACACAGTATAGTATTAAGTCAATTTATTTTCTTGCATGTCAATTTATTTTCTTACCGATTTTTCTTACGTCCACTCTCAGCTGTTGGTTCCCCAGACGATAAAAATGCAGCATACTACTTTATTGATAAAGATTATGCAATGCTTTGTTTAAACAACAGTACATGCATCTTCTCCCTTTAACGTTGTTTGTGCTATTTGGCTTTTTATCACTTAAATCAAACATCAAGGGCGGCCAAGCACAGGTCGTAGAAAAACAAAAAAAAAGTTAAATATTTGACAATATTACGTGAGAAAAACCTTATCAATAGTTTTACGTTCGCAGGTTTTTGTTTGCAAATTTGCGGTTAACCTGTAAAATAATTTACAGTACTAGGCAGAAAAATTATCATTTCGATTATTTCAAAAACTGTAGATTATTTCACAGCTGTTAGTAGATTCTTTTACATGATGAAAATACTACAGACGGTGGTTTATTACTTTGCTCTGTTTAATTTTTTTAAAAAATTATTGGTTTTTAACTGAACAGTTATTTTTAAAAAAATTTTTGACATTTTTTTATGATTTTAAAGCTTTATGTAAGTCGTTACAAAGTTTATTCACTCTTTTATTCTATTTAATTAACTGTAACAATATCGTTCGATCCGGTGGTAATCTGAAGGAGAATTACAATGGCGTGTACGTCCGACCCTCCTTAACAGATGAACAGCGCAAAGCGCAAAAGGATATGTCACTTAAAAAGAGGATCCAAACAGAGGGTAATAAGAGGCGAATAACATTACGTTATTTTAATAATGGCGATCCATACATGTTTGATTTGGATAAAAGATTGGAAATCAAATATTCAAATTCTGAATAGGAAAGCGCGCGTTCCGATTACGTTCAAAAAAACAGTTTGAACAAAAATATATAATACTATATATTAATATATAGTATTATATATTTTTGGTTTGAAGGCGTTATGTTTTAACGCGAGAAGCTTAAAAAATTCCCTTCCAGAATTCGAATGTTTGGTGGCCGGGGATGATAGTACTTATGGTAATGTTGACTTGTTGATGGTAACAGAGACATGGTTTGTTCAATAACAAATAGAATGCTAGATATAATTAATCGTTACAATGTATTTAGAAATGACAGAGTTAACGGGCAAGGCGGTGGTGTTTGCATTTTATTAGATAAAAAAACTAAACGTTATTGAATTTAAAATTGACAAAAAACTATTGTAATCGATTATATATTTTATAAATCAAAAATCCGATTAGTTTGTATGTATCGAAAACCGCAGTCTAATGCAGAAGAAGATAAAAACATTTTAAAATTCTTGCGCGAGACACTAGAAAATTTTAAAGGATCTATAATCTTGGCAGGTGATTTTAACTTGCCAGGTATTGATTGGGTTTCCTTAAAAGTTAAATCAAACAACCAAAATGAAATTGAGTATTTTCAGACTTTTGAAGAATTAGGGTTACTTCAACTTGTTAAGGAACCTACTAGAAAAAAGTAACATACTTGATTTAATTTTGACCAACGATTTTGAAATTTTTAATTCCGTGGAAGTTTTTCCTGGTTTTTCGACTTCTGATCATGATTCTCTCAAGTTTTCTTTGAATGTAGATTTGTTTAAGGTTCAAAATACAGAGGATAAAAAATCAGTTTGGGTACCTGATTTCGCTAAAGGAGATTATGAGATGTTTTCTATGTTCTTGTCGGCTGTTAATTGGGAACGTTTATTTTTTTCTTGTACAGACATCGAAAGTTACTGGGATACTTTTAAATCTGTTCTTTTAGAAGGTATTCTAAATCATGTACCGCTTAAAAAATTAGTTATAAAAATAAAAGATATCGTTATTCTTCAGATATCAAAAAGCTACAAGCTAAAAAACGGCGAGCTTGGCGTAATTACAAAATAGGAAAAAAGAAAAGAGAATACAAATTTTTGTCTAAGGAATACAAAAAACTTGTCGGTGCTCATAATATTAATCTTGAAACTAAGATTTTAGACTCAAAAGATCCAAAAACTTTTTACAAATTTGTAAACACAAAATTAAAACATAAAGAAAATATTCCTCGATTGCTTAAAGAAGATAACTCCTTTGCTATTAGTGACGAAGAAAAAGCAGAGTTATTTGCAAAATATTTCAGTTCCGTTTTTACAACCGATAATGGGAATTTACCCAATTTTGACCCAACTCAAAAGATAAATTTAGAATACATGCGTTTTAACGTCAAAAATATAATAAAAGCAATTAAAAAGTTGCCAAATAAACTTTCTAAATCCCCTGATTGCTTTCCAGCTTTATTTCTTAAACGCTTAGGACCATGTTTAGCTGAACCACTTTGTTTATTATTTCAAAAATCTTTTGACTCTGGGAGTATTTCTCAAGACTGGAAAATAGCTTTTGTAATTCCTGTTTTTAAAAAAGGTGTTAAAAATAAAAAAATCTAATTATCGTCCAATATCTCTTACTTCTTTTGTTTGCAAATTAATGGAAAGGCTGGTAGTAGATGTTCTTTTTTCCTTTTTCTCAAATATTTTGTCAAGGTGTCAACACGGGTTTAAGGCCAAAAGTTCAACTATTACGCAGCTTCTGGAAACTTTAAACGATTGGACGTTGTCCTTAAACAATAAAAAAAATTGACGTGATTTATTTAGATTTCGCTAAGGCCTTTGATAAGGTTTCTCATGAAAAATTGTTGTTTAAATTGGAAAATATGGAGTTCATGGTAGGTTTTTGAAATGGATTGAGGTATTTTTAACTGAAAGAAGTTTAAAAGTAATCATTAACGGCGTTGAATCAGCTTCACGTAAAGTGAAAAGTTCTGTTCCGCAAGGTTCGGTTCTAGGACCTTTTTTGTTTTTGATATATATCAATAATATTGTTAATTGTGTTTTTCATTCTAAAATTATGTTATTTGCCGATGACGCGAAGGTGTACAATACTTTTTACAAAGATGAAGAAAATAGAAGCACACAATGTCTTCAAGAAGATAGAATATGTCAATGGGCAGAAGAATGGCAACTTAAGTTGGCAACAAACAAGTGTCAAGTTTTACAAATTGGTACGAAATTCAGAGAAAATACTTTGAAATACAGTATGAATAAAAGTTTTCTTGAAAGAGTTAATGTCATTAAAGATTTAGGTGTTTATATGTCTAATAGTTTAAAATTTTCTGATCATTGTGAAATTATTTCAAGAAAAGCTTTAAAAACTGTAGCATTAGTTTTTAGATCTTTTAATTCAAATTGCATCTCTAGTTTTTTACGTGCTTACACCTCATATATACGGCCTCAACTAGAATATGCTAGCGTTATTTGGAATCCATACCTACAGCGAGACATAGCTTTTATAGAAAGGGTCCAGCGGTCAAGACTATTCCAAAGATGCCATTTAAAAAAAGTCTCATACAAGGAAAGGTTAAAATTTTTAAGATTACTCACCCTTGAAGAGCGATGTGCAAATCAAGATCTTGTTGAATGTTATAAACTTATACATGAAACCACAAATAATAATCGATATACTTTTTTCGCTTTTAATGAAAATCAGACAAGAGGTCACTCTTACAAACCAAAAATGGAAAAGCATAGAATAAACATAAGAAAATATTTCTTTTTTAACAGAGTAATATCAAAATGGAATTTGTTAACGCAAAACCAAGTCTCAGCCACGTATTCAAAGTGGCTCGATTTAGTGCTTACTAATTAAACCTTTGAGTCACATTCTAGAGTAAACCATTTCTTTGTCATGTATAGCGACCGTCATCGGTTTGCAATTATATCCTTGTTGTTCTTTTTTGATCGTATATTTCTAGAATAAACTTTCATAGTGATGATAAACTACGTATAATTAGAACAACTGTTTAACTCACAGTCGCACATTCTCTACTTTTATGCATTCATTAGTTTTTTATATTGTAATATTTTTGACAGAAATTTTTTTATAGGCAAATAAAATCTAGCTGACCACGATATTTGCAGTATTGAATCGACTATTTAAAAACAAAAACATTTAAAATTTTTCACTAAAGCGGATTAATAATAAAGATTAAAAACTATATTTTAATAATTATTTATCAAATAACTTAATTTCTAACCTAAATGCAAATTTTTTAAAGACTAAAGTTGGTTAATTTTTGTATGTTTTATGAAAAGGTGGAATTAAATAAAATTCTGCGTTCGTATTTTTTTTAAATGTCATTACCGCACAATTTTAATTGGTGTCTGCGTGTTAATTTAATTTAATTGTTCCCTCATGTCTGCATTCTAATTTTCAGCGTCAGCCAGATATAATTTAACCATAATTTAATTTATCAGCCATATTCATAAACTGGCGATGCCTCGCCCGGCGTCTCCGCACTCAGCGCAGAGTTTGCGCCTATCGCACATTGAAGCACAATACTATGAAACTTGTGGATATAGCGGGATATTTTGGTTTACAATCATTATTTTTATTTAATGCTATATGTACAAAATAACAATTTTATAATTAAAAATAAAAATTAGAAATTACGTAATTTATTTTTATAATATTGTGCTTCAATGTGCGATACGCGCGAAATCTTTGCTGAGCGCGGCCTCGCCGGTTTATGAATACGGCTGTATGATTCTAATAACTAAACAAAATTTATATGAAGGATTACAACAAAAATTCAAATCCACTTAAAGGTTTTGCAGAAGAATTTGCATAAGGATAATAATAAAGGAAGGCGGGATAAATTGACATCAAAAATACAAATAAATTCCTTATTAGAACCAATTTTTGAACAAACAACAAATGGAAAGGTAAACTATGATAAAAAAACTCTTCACAATATAATAAACCGAATATAAATTTATAAATTCATTAATAAAATGTACGTCTGCTTCTATTTGACTTTTAAATTTTAACGTTAAACTTTACTTTTAAGTAAAAATTTAAGTAAAAATTAAGAGTAAAGTTTTATTCATAAATTTTTTTAATTATTATCTAGCTGATTTTATGATTCATTTATTTTTGGTATTACCGTTTATCTTTTCAAAAACGTTTTTTGTTTAAAAATTGTTCTTAGTAAGAAATTTTTAAATATTTTTTGGTCTATCCCGCCTTTTTTACTAATATAAATTCATTCCCGCCTGCTTTTATTAATATCAGTATACTGAAAAACTATCTTCTAAACCTTTCTGTACATTCGAATTTCCATCCTAATTTTTTTATGAAAAAGTTGTTTCAATAATCAACTTTCACCGTTCTATTTTGGTTGCTATTTTTGTGGTTTCTTATCCTGCCTATATTTATTTATTATTCAATTTATATTTACACAGGTCTTAAAGTCCTTTCTTTCTTTCTTACAATTTTTCTTTATAATTTTTTTAAACTCTTATTGTTGCATATTTTTTGAATTAAGGTGCAACCAGTAAAGTAGAGGCACCTATATGTCCCATGAAAAAAGGCGCATATAGAAGCGCTGCTTTAAGAGGTTGGAAGCGACCTTGGAATGATATAGTTGCAAGCGAGGTTTATATGATTTTTATTATTTTTACTCTTAATTTTTTTTCATTTGCCTTTTTATATTTTTACTTAATATGATGAACATAATGTGTGTTACAAATTCAAAATTATTATATAACAATTTGTTTTGCAAAAAATGTTTTCAATAAATTAATATATAAATAATACAATAATAATTTTGCTTTGTTAGAACTAGAATTAAGTAACTAATATTGGGTGCAGTATTGTCAAATAAACGCAGTATGACTGTTGTTGGAATTTTTTGTTTGTGCTTCTACCCAAATTAGCCATTATTACTAATAGGTCATTTACTGTACAGGCAGTGAAAAGTCGTAAATTCGGGGGTCTGGTGCCGCCCGTTCTTCCTTGCCGAAAAATTTTGTTCATAAAAAAAATTGGTGCTCAATTTAATTGCGATTTAATCCGTTTCGTGTTTAAATCTCGTTTTTATATTTTTATATGCTTTTCGCTCCAACCTGTTTTTTTGTGGCTGGGAGGAAACAAAATGATTTTTTGAATTGATTTTATTGCTAATTTTATATCTTCACTTTGGTAAATTGTTTTATTTTTTGAATGCTGATGATTTTACTGATGTGTTTATAATATATTAGTATAAAAATAAATTTGGGAATTTAAAAAAATATAGGTATTTAGTATAAAAACTATACAGAATTAAGAACACTATACAATAAATAATAATAATAAATAAGAAATATAAAATAAAAAGATATAATTAATAAGAAATATAAAATAAATAAAATCTTTTGTGTGTTTTAAAACTTGATCACACCTAAATTTCCTAGACGGTGATTAAAGATTTTGCAAAAATCACTAAACATTTGTGCAGTTTTCCAGTATTTGCTGCCGACTGGAAGTACTCTGAGCATGGTTCGGGCTGATTTAATGTATTTCCAATTGAAACAAGGGACAACCAAATGATATAACGTGAACTTGTTGGGATCAAACTTCTAAAAAAAACAACACTTACAAGATTGCACTTAAATAAAAATAAAATCTTCGTTGACATGAAAGCTACACAACTATTGATTTCCTGTCTGTTTTTTGTGTTATGTTTTCTTTTATGAATATGTAGTTTTTTATTCAATATCAACTTAAATTCTATTGAAGAGGAGTGCTTGTAAAGCAGTTACCAATTTCACTTTTTTGAATTAAAAAAAAGAAAGCTACTCTCTAAAAAGTGGCCCTAAAAAAATCGTTGAAAAAAAAGTCGTAAATCACATTTTGATTAAATTAACGAAATAAGTAGGTTAGAAAAGTGTTGCTATAATATTAGTTGATTGAACGAAAAAATTCGTAAAATTAACTTAGAAAAATCTCGTTGAAATTGATAATTGCTCTTTACATATTAAACATACAGTTTTGTCTCGTGCGGCGGTTTTTTTATTTTATAATTAAGTTTACTACTAGTTTTGTTTGACTATTTATATAAATATATTCTACGAAAATAATCAAATCCTATTTGTAACTAATGTCAAATTCTTTCAACCTTCAATTTTTTTGTTTTATGTCTATTAATAACAAAAATAATTGTTTTAAAACAAAAAAATAAGCTTCGGCCAATTTAATTCGACTCTTTTAAAAGTTTTAATATTTACCACGGGACGTTTCCTTTGATTTTGTTCTAAATATAGCAAACTTGTGAGGATATTTTGTTGGAAATATTGGAAATTCTTCGCTATTGTTAAAACAAAATTACTTTGCAAAGAAAAAACTCCAAAAGCGCTGATGATTTCTATGGAATTAGAAACTGAAGAAAACTGCTTGTGTGTGCACTGACTTTAAATCCTTAGTTTGAAGTGTGCAAAATTTTCTGCTAGAGATTTTAAGTTTTTGCAACACTTTATTTATTTTTTTTTTAAATGTGAAATCCGCACTTTCATTTACAAAACAAACTAAGGAAGGAAGACTAAGGTAAGAAATGTTTTATCTTTTAATTAAAACAATCTTATGTTTGAAAAGTAACCATAAATCACTCTTTTCTTCACCCTTAAAATAGTTAAATAAGAAAAAATATGGAAAAATGTTTGGCCGAAGAAGGACTTTTCTTCTCGCCATCGCGCTGAAACTAAAATAAAAGTAAAATTTGGACGTTAAAACTATTGTTTTGAATTTTTAATTTATTATGCTTGTTAAGTATTATAAATTCTTGCTTCATGTAAACCTATTCTATGCATCCTTTAACCGGAGTTTTATCGGAAAAAATTTTATTGTAAGACGGGAGTTTCACTAATTTTTTATTAAGCCTTTAATAAATAAAAAAATCGTAAAAGTTACTAATTAAGTGAGCGGATCCTTTCCCGTTAAAAAATTCGTAGAAACTTACTAATTTCTACGTTATATTACCCAATCACTTTTAAGAGAGTACAAATTTTAAAGCTTAAATTTTGAAATCTAAAAATCAAAATCTAAATTTGAATAAAAATAATAATCTTCATAAAAACGTGTTTTTTACTACTTTTTGTTAAGGAATTTTTCCAGACTTATTTTTATGATGTATTTGAAACCTTTACCCATATGTTTAAGGTAGAACTTCACAGTTTTGACCACTTGGACTAAAAGTCGCATATCATTATAAATAATAATTTTTGGCCCATAAAAGTGGGGTGCTATAAAAAGTTAAGAATCTGTGCTATCCAGTGGTTATAAAAACATCACCGAAAAGTTTGTCCAGTTCGCAACAGATGTCCATGGATTCTACCTCTGAAAACCACAATAAGGCCTTTTAAAAAAATTGATTTGTTATTTTTGGGCGAAATTTTATAATAAATTAGGGTAATGTAGGGGGCAACTTTCAGAGGTGGTTTGGGTTCAAAATGATCTCAGGATTTTTTTAAATTGCAAAAAAGACTTTTTTTACAAAAATATATAGTAAAAAAATCCTGAAGTGCTTTTTTATTCGTTTATAATAAAAAAAATGGTAAAAGCCTATATCTAACTATTTCCAAACTTTCGTTTAAAAATAACCTATCAATTTTTTTAAATTTTCATTTAATTTTCTTTTAATTGACGCCGAGAAACTACATTTTGAACCATTCCTTTAAAAGCTCCTTTTAATTGAAAATCCCAGAGGACCCTGTAGCGCAGTGGTTAGTACATCGCGCTCGGATCAATCGATCCATGGGTTCGAGTAGTCGCTTGACCATATTTTTAACGCCGAAAAATTTTTTTTTATTTTTTAGCTTTTTAATTTAAATATTTAATTTAATTTAATTTATTTAAGATACGCTAAATAGAAAATGGAAAAATAGAATATTTTTGGTAATAAACTTTATTAATGTTTTGTATTTTTGACATGTATTTTATTGATGTTATTTGATGATTGTGGACGATAACATTTTTTTACAGAAAAATGAATGTCAAAAATTGAATCAGCAGGTCAAACTACGTATAGTAAGATGTAATTCAAAAAGATTTGTCGTCAAAAAAAACTGTGAAGTTCTACTTTAAATAGAATGATGATCGCAAATGATGTATTTTGGTTTTTTTATTATTTATTAATTTGTTTATTTGTGGACTTTTTTGTATTTGTAACTATTTATATATATAGTTTTGTATGGGGTTTTTTGGGTTTTTTTTGCAAAAGTTAATTAAACAAAATGGTTGTTTTTGGAGTTTAAAATACAATTTCAAGATTTGTTTTTAAATGGGGTTTTTTAGGGGTTTTTTTGGAAAAGATATCCAGAAAAATTGATTTCTTCGAGGTTTTTTAAGCCAATTTATTAGGTTTTTGGTATGGGTTTTTTTAGGGTTTTTTCCAAATTTTAGGCGTTTTGGGATTTTTTTTTAAAAACCTGGAAACCCTGATCTTATAATTTAAAACATTACGTACAAACTATCGATAACAACAATATCGACATTTTAAAAAAAAGCATTATTTAATAATGTATCATAATACAATTTAGCTTGATTTTTAGGTTTTGCTTAGGCTTAGGAAAAGTAAATTTAATGAAAACAAAGTTTTAAATAATTTTTAAAGCATTTTAAACTGACTAAAAATGTTTTATACTGAGTTTTTAAAACTAAAGTCTGGCACAGTGGAAGAAAAATAAACAAATCGTATCATTTAAAACATTACTAACTATTGATAACAAACTAGCATTGAAAAATGCTCTAAGAATAGAGCAGGAAAAAGGGGCGATTTTTCCCCGGGCGTATGTTTAGACAGAAAAGATGTAGACTAGTCTGAGATGGACATTATGTGGACTATAGGAAATTTGCATTTGGTTTGGCCAGCTGCTCACTAAATAAAAATTTCTACGATATGATAATGATTTGTTTATATATTGATCTAATCACACAGCACTGTTGCATTTTTTTTTTAGTTTGATGAAATGTCAATTGAAAAAATCATACTCACAGCAATCTTTGACAAGCGCGAAATCGCCACTTTTTCAATTAGAAGGTTATATTTGTATGTTAAGAAACAACTATAAGTTTGAAAAAGTGGCGATTTCGCGCTTGTCAAAGATTGCTGTGAGTATGATTTTTTCAATTGACATTTCATCAAACTAAAAAAAAATGCAACAGTGCTGTGTGATTAGATCAATATATAAACAAATCATTATCATATCGTAGAAATTTTTATTTAGTGAGCAGCTGGCCAAACCAAATGCAAATTTCCTATAGTCCACATAATGTCCATCTCAGACTAGTCTACATCTTTTCTGTCTAAACATACGCCCGGGGAAAAATCGCCCCTTTTTCCTGCTCTATTCTTAGAGCATTTTTCAATGCTAGTCTACCACTTTTTTTGAATTAAATTAAAAAATAGCCTAATAAACTATAGTTTTAGCTGCGCAATGACATATGTTTATAATCATTCCGTTGCCGAGATAAAATAAAAAATAATAATAAGAAGAAGATGAATTTAAATTACAAAATTAACCCACGTTGTTTAATTATAGTTAGTGCGGTGCAGATGCGCTCCAGACAAAGTTTACCTACGTTCTCTAAATATAGTTGGCGCGATGCCGTGCGCCAATGATTGCAATTATAATTTTTAAAGTAATAATAATAATAATAAGATGATGAACATGAATAACAAAATTTACTCACGTTGTCTAAGTATAGTTGGCGCGGTGCCGTGGGTTAAATTGCAGTTGGCACCCCGCACCACCGATGATTACCGGCGCGTGGCGCTCCCGCGCCACCGACGCTTATTATTATTTTTTAATAAATAAAACTTTAAATTAATTTTGTCATCAGTAATGCAAGAATTAAAAAAAGTACTCTGTTGTTTTTGCCGTTTTCCGCGCGGTTGAAGCAGTTGGCGCTGGGAACTGGCGCCGTTTCTGCCACCAATTAAAACCGGTCTGCTATTTTTGTGCGGTTTTTATGAGGGGATGTTGGTTGTCTGCTCTGTACAATTCTTATTGTTGCCAAAAGGCTGTTATTGTGCGGTTGGGAGTTTTTATTTGTCTATTTTTCAATTTTTTATTTTGATCAATAAATCGATAACAAGGACCTAAATGAAAAAAGTGTTTCCTAAGAAAGTTGCGCAATTCCTTCTTCTTTCTAATGAGCCCATGTTTATTTTTGATCAATCAGTAACGAATGAGGAATATCGTTTTTAAGAATGGAGCGTTGGAATAATAATAATAAGAAGAAGAAGAAGAAGAAGAAGAAGAAGAAGAAGAAGAAGAAGAAGAAGAAGAAGAAGGTTCTGAATTTCAAAATTTACCCACGTTCTCTAATTATGGTTGGCGCGGCGCCACGGGGCTAAATCGCCCCGTGGCGCTCCCGCGCCACCCATGATATCGGATTTTTTTAAGAAAGCATTATTTAAAAAATCCATCACAATGCAATTTAGCTTGATTTCACGGTTTTGCTTAAGCTTGGGCTCAGAAAAACTAAATTTAATTAAAACTAAGTTTTAATTTGCTTTTAAAGCCTTTAATGATATAGTTGCAAGCGAGGTTTATATGATGTTTATTATTTTTACTCTTAATTTTTTTTCATTTGCCTTTTTATATTTTTACTTAATATGATGAACATAATGTGTGTTACAAATTCAAAATTATTATATAACAACTTATTTTGCAAAAAATGTTTTCAATAAATTAATATATAAATAATACAATTATAATTTTGCTTTGTTAGAACTAGAATTAAGTAACTAATATTGGGTGCAGTATTGTCAAATAAACGCAGTATGACTGTTGTTGGAATTTTTTGTTTGTGCTTCTACCCAAATTAGCCATTATTACTAATAGGTCATTTACTGTACAGGCAGTGAAAAATCGTAAATTCGGGGGTCTGGTGCCGCCCGTTTTTCCTTGCCGAAAAATTTTGTTCATAAAAACAATTGGTGCTCAATTTAATTGCGATTTAATCCGTTTCGTGTTTAAATCTCGTTTTTATATTTTTATATGCTTTTCGCTGAGTTATAGCTAAAATAACTGAGTTTTTTTCATGGTTTTATCAGATGTGACTTAAAAGTGATGTGCAAAAGCAAACTTTTGTCTTCGATTTTGATATTTTTTTATCAAACAAATAACGGTTGACACACACATGCGCGCACAACAAACAAACACACACATAAAATCACACACACACACACACACACACACACACACACACACACACACACACACACACACACACACACACACACACACACACACACACACACACACACACACACACACACACACACACACACACACACACACACAAACACACACACACACACAAACGACACACACACGACACATACACAGTAACACACACATGACACGCACATACAGACACGCACACACGCACACACACACACACACACACACACACACATACACACACACACACACACACACACACACACACACACACACACACACACACACACACACACACACACACACACACACACACACACACACACACACACACACACACACACACACACACACACACACACACACACACACACACACACACACACACACACACACACACACACACACACACACACACACACACACACACACACACACACACACACACACACACACACACACACACACACACACACACACACACACACACACACACACACACACACACACACACACACACACACACGCACACACACACAAATGCATGAGTAGGGATCAACTGAACCGGGGCAGGTCGATGCCGGGGCCGGGGTCGGGGTAAAGACATATGGTTTGGTCGGGGTAGAGATATTTGCTGGGCCGGAGCCGGAGCAAGCAAAATAAAGCAAACACTTTATGTTACTTTTAAAGAATGTTTAAAATAGACCAGGAGTTAAAAAAGTACTTTATACAAGGAGATAAAGGGAGTATGTTTTGATCAGCAAAGCAAAACGCGGAAAGAAACAGAAATCAAAACTGAGTACAATTAACAAACTATTTCACAATAACGAAATCTCTTCCCATTAAAATATTTAAATTAAATATTTGGTACCTAATTGGTGAAATTTAACCGTAAAAGTTAAGAATACTAGTCTTAAATGTTATTTTGAAAAAAACATCTTTTTTGAATTTTATTCACACACCACTATTCAACATTTTTCAGTTTAAACATATAAAAAAGGTTAAAACCACTTTTTGTAAATTAAAAAAACACTTTTTTTAAGTTGTAAAAAATTGAATATTTTATTGCGAGTACAGGCGACTACTCGCTTTCTAGCTGTTTCAAATCGATTGTTTTGATGATTTTAATCAAATTATTTAATTCTAGCAAAAAATTATAAAATCAACGTCACGTTAATTATTTTCGTGATTTTGTATAATTTTTATAATTACTCGAGATTTATCAAAAACATAATATAACCTAAGAAAATTTTTGATTATACACTAGGATTTTGAATAAAATTAAAAAAAAATAAAATGAAAAAAATTGAATTTGAATAAAAAAGAAAAAAAATGCAACATTTTAAACACACGCTATTTTCTGTGCATATACCACTACTGATTTGAAATTTTTTTGCAGTCAATACTTGTGTTTTTATGGAGTGCATTTACTTGCAAAAGTGGAAAAAATAATTTAAAACATGCAATGCAAAACGCTAACACTGTTAAAATTGGGGCGCCCAAAAAATAGCAGAAAATGGCGGGTTTTCAGTATTAAACACGCAATTGTGCGAGTTTCAAGCAAAATTTTATTTAAAAATTAGTTAGTATTATTTTTATTCAGAATTACGCGAAAAAATATAAACAGTTCATACTAACTTTTTGTTTTAAAAATATACGTTTGGTGTTTTTTGGGCGGATACAAATATTGGATTCAAAAAAAGTGGAATGACTCCGCAGGTTTTTTGAATTTTATGAATACTATAGTGTAGTTTTAGCAATAAACTTAAAAGTTGTAAAATAAAGACAAGATAAAGACAAGACATCGGCTTGAGTTTTGTTAACGTAACAAAATTTGAAAACAATTTCAAATATTTACCTAAAAATAAACGCAAGAATATATAACCCAAGTAAATATGTCTAGTTGTACAATAAACTGTTCAACTCACACATGATCGAATATAACAAATCTGATTTAATCATCATTTTCCGCTAATTTTTTGTACAAAGAGATTTTGTAAAATAGACTCAGAAAAAACGAGTTTTAATATAGGAAATATCACTGTGGGAAAAAATTTTATTGAGTTCACAGAAAATAGCTTGCGCATATAGAAAAGTCAAGAGTGCAATATTTCTTGTAAAATTTAGGTAAAAAGATCACTGTCTAGCCGAAAATTCTCTTGTTTTATATATTTTTGATATTAGCAATGATATTAAAATAACTCCAATATATGTAAAATACGTCTTGTGATTATAGGCAAATCAAACTTAGCTTACCTCTATGGTTTGCCGTTTGAAACGACTATTTAACATTAAAATCATATAAAACTGTCAGTAGTAAAAACACACACACACACACACACACACACACACACACACACACACACACACACACACACACACACACACACACACACACACACACACACACACACACACACACACACACACACACACACACACACACACACACACACACACATACGTATGTAAAAAATTTTACATGAATATATTTATGTTGACAATGTATCTTCACCAAAAAAGAGAAGCCAATGGTATTTGAAATTTAAAAAAATTTTTGTCTATAATAATAAACTACCTTAAACTTATTGATGAGGGTAATTAGATAGAGACTAGAGAGACTAAATATTAAATTTTTTGGAAAAAAACGTGGATATTTTTTGCGGGACAACACATTTTAATTAAAATAAACAACCACAAAAAGGGTTAGGCTAAATGAGATGATAATGTCATAAAAGAGTTGAATTTCTGAAAAAAGATTTTGGAAAAAAAGTACAACTTTTTGATAGAGAAACACAATTTTCCAAATGATGGACCCCACGGACTTTAAAAGTAAAAACAAGTTTATTAGTCAGTGGCAATCCAGATCAACATGGAAATCTTTTTGCTGGTCAACGTATTTTTAACAAAGATGGAAGGAATCCTTCTCCACAACCACAGAACCGATTAGGCTAAATGATGTATCATTGGGAAGCTTATAGTGGAGAAAATGCGGTAAAAATTTTGTAAAAAAATCACATGCACATTTTCATGCTGGACAACGCATTTTCATTTAAGGAAATAGAAAACCTCCTCCTTCAGGGTCATTTACTTTTTAATGGATATAAATTCCTTACTTACAGTTGCAAGTCATAAAACTGTAAATAAAACATACAAATTATTTTACCATATGTTGTAATTGCATAACAACGCCAAAGTTTTTATACAATTGAGGACTACAAAAACTGTGAGTTATAACCAATAGTAGAACAGCCAAAGTTTTCATTTTTGCAGCAGTATTTGCAAAGTTTTTACAGCTTATTTGAAAAAAAGTTTTCTGACAATGTTTAAATGCAGTAATTGAAAAAAGCAATAAAAATTGATTTAATTTCTATTTCTAAGAGAATATTAACTTTAGAAGTTTCTAATTCTGTTCAGTCTTATTAAAATTACGCGCATCACATAACTTTCGAATATTGCCTAATTACGCATAACATTTCACACAATATTTGCAATGTGTGAGGCTAATTATGTTGACCAATTAGTACATTTTCACTAAGTTTTTCTGCTTAGTTACTAAAATACATATAAATTATTTGACACTTCTATATTTAAGTATTTTTCAACCCAAATAAAAAATTAGGCTGTTTTTTGTAATTTAGGTATCTGGGTCGTGCACACGATTATGAAACAAATTTTTTTTAACAAAACATTGCTAAAACGATATTTTAAAACATACTTTAAATCTTCAGCTTTTTATACCTAAAAAACTGATTTATATTATCAAAAACATAATAAACAAAAAACGAGACACCAACAAACTGCTTAAACAAAGATCGCATTTAAATGGAACCTGGTCTCATTTAAATGGGATCCCATTTAAACAAGTGCCATTTAAACGGGATCCCATTTAAATGGAACCTGGCCCCGTTTACTTGGGATCCCATTTAAGTAAGTCCCATTTAAATAGAAACCTATTTAAGTGGGACCTTTCGACTTTTGGTCCCATTTAAATGGGATCCCATTTAAATGGAACCTGGTTCCATTTAATTGGTATCTCAATTAAATAAGTCCCATTTAAATAGGAACCCATTTAAATGTGACTTTTAAAGCAGTTTGTCGGTGTCTCATTTTTCCTTTTATATATTTTTTGATAATATGAATCAGTTTTTATTAGTATAAAAAGCTGAAGATTTAAAGTTTGTTTTAAAATATCGTTTTAGCAATGTTATGTTAAAAAATCTTGTTTAATATTCGTGCACCCGTCCACGACCCAGATTCCCAAATTACCAAAAACAGCCTAATTTTTTATTTGGGTTGAAAAATATGTAACTATAAAAGTACCAAATAATTTAATATGTCCCATTTAAATGGGACTCATTTAAATGGGATCTCATTTAATTGGGATCTCATTTAAATAGGTATCATTTAAATGGGATTCCATTTAACTTTATTTTCAAGCAGTTTGTTCTAAGTGTCTCATTTTTCCTTTATTATAGATTTTTTATATTATATAATCGTGTTTAAATATTATGTTATTAGTTTATTAATAAGCCGGGTGGAGTGGAGTTTCTCCCCATGGTGCCTGGCGAGCAACGTTAACATTAGCTTTTGTCATGAGATTTGTAAAATAAAATGGTAACACGTTTTTCTCTAAAAATTTCGGTTGGAAACAATGTTAGCGGCAGATCACTACACCACGCTTTATACATGACACAGTTTATTGTGACCAGTCTTTTCCCTCTGTGTACCAGCATAGAAGATGTGGCAACCACAAATAATGCATACATATTAACAAAACACCCACAAAATATGTACAATAATACTACATACATAGTAGCATGTGGAGTAAAAGGTTTTTTTTCTTAATTTTAGCAGTTTATTTGGTGGGTAAGTTTGTGCGTTTATCCTTATTGGTGGAGTAAATTTTATATTTGCTAGTTGTTTCTCTTGATATTTCGCTAGTTGGTTTTCCTGAGTTTATTAGTTATTTATTAGGCTGGTTTTATTAGTATGTCCTTTTGATCCCCTTCTCCAAAATTATTTTAAAACACTGCTAACTTTTAATCTTACTAATTTTATTTTCTGTGTTTTTTATCCCAGTAAGTACGGGGTGCCTAAATTGGGAAAAACGTCCTCCTACTTGCTTCCATCAGAAATTTCGCTGCCTCCACTCTGCCTCCTACCTAGGCAGTTTTAGCTGAGGCAGTTTTAGCTGCCTCCTACCTGCCTCCTTACTTGTACATGATTTAACATAGGACGCAGGGCAACATGCATCCTACCTTCCTCCAAGGCAGTTTTACCTGCCTCTACCCTGCCTCCTACCTGCCTCCTAGCTGCTTTCGAGGCAGTTTTACCTACCTCCAACTTGCCTTCAGCCTTCCGGCGGCAGGTTCAAGAGCCGTCCTTACAAGGTTATAACACGTTATTTGGCTTTTTTTATTTTCTTGTTGTAAACCGAATAATATTATTACTAAACGTTATTTTCAGATATATATTTACACAAACATTACTACATGTATGTAAAAAGTGGTTGTTACCTCAGTGACTTGTTATATAAACTTAACAAAACTGATTGAGTGGAATGGCCCAATACAATACCCAATTTATTAAGAAAACTGATACAATTTTACGTTTTATTAAATTCAACTTCGTTTTTTTTGCATTTTCCTTTTTATAATCTATTTTATTGCATTTAAAATTCCTTTTTAATGATTTTTAATTTATGTTTTAAACAATTATTTTGTATTTTTACGTGCGATGTTATCTGCTTGAATTTTTATCTCATTAACCATCCAGGTGTAAACAGGTCGTTCCTAGGGTCTGTGATCTGGAATCTGAGAACTGCGATTAGTTGTGAACGCGCCCTTATTATCCACGTAATATGTATATACAAAAGCTTTGGAGATAAGATCTTCCTTTAATCATTTTCATTTGTGCACTTAATTATTTCGATAATAGCATTTTAACCTTTTTTTGGTTTTTGTCAAGATTTTTATTTCCCTTCAGAAAAAGTATAGCTCAGTTGGAGGTTATTCGGTTTGAGAGCGGGTTTTTCATGGGTGGCGCGGGAGCGCCACGGGGCGATTTAGCCCCGTGGCGCCGCGCCAACCATTATTAGAGAACGTGGGTAAATTTTGAAATTCAGAACCTTCTTCTTCTTCTTCTTATTATTATTATTATTATTATTATTATTATTATTATTACTAGCATTGAAAAATGCTCTAAGAATAGAGCAGGAAAAAGGGGCGATTTTTCCCCGGGCGTATGTTTAGACAGAAAAGATGTAGACTAGTCTGAGATGGACATTATGTGGACTATAGGAAATTTGCATTTGGTTTGGCCAGCTGCTCACTAAATAAAAATTTCTACGATATGATAATGATTTGTTTATACATTGATCTAATCACACAGCACTGTTGCATTTTTTTTTAGTTTGATGAAATGTCAATTGAAAAAATCATACTCACAGCAATCTTTGACAAGCGCGAAATCGCCACTTTTTCAATTAGAAGGTTATATTTGTATGTTAAGAAACAACTATAAGTTTGAAAAAGTGGCGATTTCGCGCTTGTCAAAGATTGCTGTGAGTATGATTTTTTCAATTGACATTTCATCAAACTAAAAAAAAATGCAACAGTGCTGTGTGATTAGATCAATGTATAAACAAATCATTATCATATCGTAGAAATTTTTATTTAGTGAGCAGCTGGCCAAACCAAATGCAAATTTCCTATAGTCCACATAATGTCCATCTCAGACTAGTCTACATCTTTTCTGTCTAAACATACGCCCGGGGAAAAAATCGCCCCTTTTTCCTGCTCTATTCTTAGAGCATTTTTCAATGCTAGTCTACCACTTTTTTTGAATTAAATTAAAAAATAGCCTAATAAACTATAGTTTTAGCTGCGCAATGACATATGTTTATAATCATTCCGTTGCCGAGATAAAATAAAAAATAATAATAAGAAGAAGATGAATTTAAATTACAAAATTAACCCACGTTGTTTAATTATAGTTAGTGCGGTGCAGATGCGCTCCAGACAAAGTTTACCTACGTTCTCTAAATATAGTTGGCGCGATGCCGTGCGCCAATGATTGCAATTATAATTTTTAAAGTAATAATAATAATAATAATAATAAGATGATGAACATGAATAACAAAATTTACTCACGTTGTCTAAGTATAGTTGGCGCGGTGCCGTGGGTTAAATTGCAGTTGGCACCCCGCACCACCGATGATTACCGGCGCGTGGCGCTCCCGCGCCACCGACGCTTATTATTATTTTTTAATAAATAAAACTTTGAATTAATTTTGTCATCAGTAATGCAAGAATTAAAAAAAGTACTCTGTTGTTTTTGCCGTTTTCCGCGCGGTTGAAGCAGATGGCGCTGGGAACTGGCGCCGTTTCTGCCACCAATTAAAACCGGTCTGCTATTTTTGTGCGGTTTTTATGAGGGGATGTTGGTTGTCTGCTCTGTACAATTCTTATTGTTGCCAAAAGGCTGTTATTGTGCGGTTGGGAGTTTTTATTTGTCTATTTTTCAATTTTTTATTTTGATCAATAAATCGATAACAAGGACCTAAATGAAAAAAGTGCTTCCTAAGAAAGTTGCGTAATTCCTTCTTCTTTCTAATGAGCCCATGTTTATTTTTGATCAATCAGTAACGAATGAGGAATATCGTTTTTAAGAATGGAGCGTTGGAATAATAATAATAATAAGAAGAAGAAGAAGAAGAAGAAGAAGAAGAAGAAGAAGAAGAAGGTTCTGAATTTCAAAATTTACCCACGTTCTCTAATTATGGTTGGCGCGGCGCCACAGGGCTAAATCGCCCCGTGGCGCTCCCGCGCCACCCATGATTATTATTCCAACGCTCCATCCTTAAAAGCGATATTCCTCATTCGTTACTGATTGATCAAAAATAAACATGGGCTCATTAGAAAGAAGAAGGAATTACGCAACTTTCTTAGGAAGCACTTTTTTCATTTAGGTCCTTGTTATCGATTTATTGATCAAAATAAAAATTTGAAAAATAGACAAATAAAAAATCCCAACCGCACAATAACAGCCTTTTGGCAACAATAAGGATTGTACAGAGCAGACAACCAACATCCCCTCATAGAAACCGCACAAAAAAAAGCAGACGGGTTTTAATTGGTGGCTGAAACGGAACCAGTTCCCAGCGCCATCTTCTTCAACCGCGCGGAAAACGGCAAAAACAACAGAGTACTTGTTTTAATTCTTGCATTACTGATGACAAAATTAATTCAAAGTTTTATTTATTAAAAAATAATAATAAGCGTCGGTGGCGCGGGAGCGCCACGCGCCGGTAATTATCGGTGGTGCGGGGTGCCACACTGCAATTTAATCCACGGTACCGCGCCAATTGTACTTAGAAAACGTGAGTAAATTTTGTAATTCATGTTCATCATCATCTTCTTCTTATTATTATTTTTACTTTAAAAACTATAATTGCAATCATTGGCGCACGGCATCGCGCCAACTATATTTAGAGAACGTAGATAAACTTTGCCTGTAGCGCAACTGCACCGCACTAACTATAATTAAACAACGTGGGTAAATTTTGTAATTTAAATTTATCTTCTTTTTATTATTATTTTTTATTTAAAAAAATATATCTCAGCACCGGAATGATTATAAACATATGTCATTGCGCATTTAAAACTATAGTTTATTAGGCTATTTTTTAATTTAATTCAATTCAAAAAAGTGGTAGACTAGCCTTGAAAAATGCTCTAAGAATAGAGCAGGAAAAAGGGGCGATTTTTCCCCGGGCGTATGTTTAGACAGAAAAGATGTGGGCTAGTTTGAGATGGAGATTATGTGGACTATAGAAAGTTTGCATTTGGTTTGGCCAGCTGCTCACTAAATAAAAATTTCTACCATATGATAATGATTTGTTTATACATTGATCTAATCACACAGCACTGTTGCATTTTTTTTAGTTTGATGAAATGTCAATTGAAAAAATCATACTCGCAGCAATCTTTGACAAGAGCGAAATCGCCACTTTTTCAATTTGAAAGTTATATTTGTATGTGTAAGAAACAACTATAAATTCGAAAAAGTGGCGATTTCGCGCTTGTCAAAGATTGCTGTGAGTATGATTTTTTCAATTAACATTTCATCAAACTAAAAAAAATGCAACAGTGCTGTGTGATTAGATCAATGTATAAACAAATCATTATCATATGGTAAAAATTTTTATTTAGTGAGCAGCTGGCCAAACCAAATGCAAACTTTCTATAGTCCACATAATCTCCATCTCAGACTAGTCCACATCTTTTCTGTCTAAACATACGCCCGGGGAAAAATCGCCCCTTTTTCCTGCTCTATTCTTTTTCAAGGCTAGTGTAAATTTAAAAATCTGTTTAATTTAAGATTTATTTGTCAAAAAAACCAGACATATAACTATTTTATTTCAAAATATAAATTCGCACTAAAAACACCTAAAACAGTAACCTATTGCAAAACCGTCTAGCATTGGAATAGAATCTAACATAACTTACTAAACAGTGCAAAATAACGCCGATGAAGTTTAATTAATTTATCCTAAATATACTGACCAAAATAAAAGATTTTTGTTAAATACAAATATGTTTAAAAAATTGTTTACGTTACAAGAATTTTTTATTCTGCTGGCATAAAATTGATTCTCGTGTCAAACAATAAATTCAAACAAATTAAACACTTTTGCTTTTAATTGGACAGTCGATAATCTAGTAGGGAAACGGTTTTTTTAAATTTGCTTAGCGATTTGTGCAGGAGTTAGCAAAACCCAAACCAAAATTTAGATTTTATTAAACGTTTACATTAATATCTTTCATTTCAATCAAGACATCGTAGTTAAACCGCTCATCTTTTCATTTAACATGTAAGTATAGCCGGCATCCAGCACGGTAATTACTGTAAAACCGTACATCACCGTTTAATTCCAGTAAATATCGTGCTGGGAAATTATCGTAAATTTTATGCCACGAAATTATATTTTCACTTTAACAAAAATACAATATTTTGTAGCAGCGCATCAGTACAAGGCAATTAGAACCGGAATTTGTCAAATAATAGGAAGTTAAAGCCGCAAAATTGTGAAAACTTGGAGGCCTGAATAGAAAATTAGCTTACTATATAGTTTAAGCTTGGACTTAGGTTTCCTGTTCCATATTTTGGGCGCTAATCTCTCTCAGCTCCAAATTTACTACCAAATTCAGTTGAATTGAATTGAAAAACCTTTATTATATATTACCCTTGTATTTATCAGAAAGCTCCGCGATACAAATCCAAATAAAAGTGCTAGGTGTAAATGAAGTTTGCAAACTACGTACGTATTCAAACAATAGAAACTATGAAGATAATATAACAAAAAATAAAAAAAATAAAAAAATCGTGATTATATTACAACATAAATAATAGCTTAATCTAAAACAAAATAAAATCAATAAAATAACATATCAACAAAATTCAGCAGAATTCTTTTTTGTTATAACCCGGTAAGGACGGGGTGCCTCAATAGGGAAAAACGGTTTTTACTTGCCTCCTACTTGCATCCAACAGAAATTTTGCTGCCTCCTACCTGCCTCCTACCTGCCTCCACCCTGCCTCATACCTGCCTCCGAGGCACTTTTAGCTGCCTCCTACCTGCCTCCTAACCTGTATATGCTTCAACATAGGAAGCCGTCTCACCTGCTTCTACCTGCCTCTGACGCAGTTTTACTTGCCTCCACCCTGCCTCCTACTTGTTTCCACTCTGCTTCGATGCTGCCTCGAGGCAGTTTTTCTGCCTACTACCTACCTCCAGTCTTCGGAAGGAAGGTTCAATAACCGTCCTTACCGGGATAACAACAAAGATGACGTTGTCAAATGTAAAAGACATTTCTAATTAAATACTATAAAATATCTATGTTGTACATGCATTTACTGTACATAAACGCCTCTATTTTGGCTTAGACAATTAATTTCCTTAACACGTGAAAAAACAACTACGCTGAGTTTTGTGGACTTGATTTTATAATCAAAGGAATGCAGAATTATTATATACACCATTTAAATTTCAACTTTAAAACAAGACATGGTAAAAAGGCAGTCCCAAATTAAATGAGCCAAAACATAACAAAAACGTCCATTTTCTTTAGCCGGAGCGTTTACAGTGCTGTAATATATATTTTTACATATATATATATATATATATATATATATATATATATATATATATATATATATATATAAAATTAATAAATGAAAATTAAGTTTAGTTATGTGTAAATCGGCACATTTAAATTATTTGACCAAATTCAGATCCCCTACCCCTAAAATTCGATGAACGTAAACGCTTTGCCGGTGGAAAATCTACAGTGACCGCAAAGATCCCCGGTTTCTGCATCAAGGCAAGCTTCCTAGGCAACCATTGTTTGTTGTTGACTAGACTTTTGAGTGTGAGTGGCGCGTTCCTAAAATAAAATTTGTTTTAATTTTATTTTATTTATTTAAAATGATAAAAGATAGCACCATTCTGATTGTGTATAATGTAGTTGAAGGAAATGGTGTAGATTTTATTTCAAACCGACATGTTTCGGACTAATTCCTTAGTCCCTTTTCAAGGCTATATTACATTTGTTAGGATCGTAGAACCTAATTTAAATAAATTAAAGAATATAATTTTAATTTTATATTGATTAGTAAAAATATATTTTAATTTTAAATTGACTAGTAAAAATAATTATAATTTAAATCAGGTTTGTTTAAGCCCTCCAAACAAATGTTAACGGCGCTTACCGGGAGAAGGATAAAACGGCACACAGGAAAATAAAACAAAATAAAATAAAATAGAAAAATAGTAATGCATATTTATATAGCATAAATTTGGCAATTTACTCAAACGTTGAAATTTTTCACAGAAACCTTTATTTGGATTAATTTTTAAAATATTTGTTACATTTATGATTTATATTTTGAAATTGTTTATAATTACAAGTTATTAATGTTGTGTTTGTTGATAAAATTAAGGCAAAAATTTTAAGGCAAAAATTTTTGAAAACGATTGTTTTGTTTATTTTATAAATATTTTTAGAAAATTTTTAGAAAAAGCTTTAAAAAGATTTTTACACAAATATGCTGCAGGCTATTTTGTATTTTTTACTTAAAAAGACTAAAACACATACTTAAATATTACGAAGCCTTTTTTGCATTGCTAAAATTAGAAGAGCATAGTTGTCAGAAACTGTAAGAGATCGATTCATTGACTTTGCAAACGATTTTGTAAAAATAGCTTCTTTAAACTTAGGTTGAAAACTGTATTTTTCGCGTTCATGAATTTGAAAATTTTTGAACTCTGGTTCGTGTTTTTCTATATTTGGGGGTAATTTATCTACTTTGTGATTTACAATATCGTTACGTATTCTGTTATGCCTCCAATCAGCCGCGTGTTGGTTAATACGTGTTTTGACAGCATTTTTTGTTTTACCAAAATATCGCGCTCCACATGAGCAGGGAATAGAATAAATACAATTTGATGTTTCATTAAAAAGTAGTGGTAATTTTGCTTTGTCAAGTTTTAGACGTAGTGATGGTACTGAGCAGTGTCTTAAATAAATATTAAAGTCTCTGCAAATTGGGTAAAACCTTTCTGGTAGTGTTCGATAATAAGGAACAAAGAGAAATAATTTTTGATTTTGTGGTACTGCATAGTCTTCAGATGAAAATGAAAATCATGAAATTGTTTTTAAGGAAATTTTGTGGGTGTAATGAATTATTTGAGGTTGATTAAGCACGTATTAACCAACACGCGGCTGATTGGAGGCATAACAGAATACACAACGATATTGTAAATCACAAATTAGATAAATTACCCCCAAATATAGAAAAACACGAACCAGAGTTCAAAAATTTTTAAATTCATGAACGCGAAAAATACAGTTTTCAACGTAAGTTTAAAGAAGCTATTTTTACAAAAGCGTTTGCAAAGTCAATTAATCGATCTCTTACAGTTTCTGACAACTATGCTCTTCTAATTTTAGAAATGCAAAAAAGGCTTCGTAATATTTAACTATGTGTTTTAGTCTTTTTAAGTAAAAAATACAAAATAGGCTGCAGCATATTTGTGTAAAAATCTTTTTAAAGCTTTTTCTAAAAATTTTCTAAAAACATTTATAAAATAAACAAAACAATCGTTTTTAAAAATTTTTGCCTTAATTTTTTCAAAAAACACAACATTAATAACTTGTAATCATAAACAATTTCAAAATATAAATCATAAATGTAACAAATATTTTAAAAATTAATTCAAATAAAGGTTTCCGTAAAAAATTTAAACATTTGAGAAAATTGCCAAATCTATGCTATATAAATATGCATTACTAATTTTTTATTTTATTTTATTTTGTTTTATTTTCCTGTGTGCCGTTTTATCCTTCTCCCGGTAAGCGCCGTTAACATTTGTTCGGAGAATTTAAACTAACCTGGGGTGGTATGCTGAAGGTTTAATCTGACTTAAATTTAATCTGAAATTAGCGATTGTCGACACACAGTAAACATACTAGCAGTATTGATTAGATAATCTAGTTTAACGAATTTAATCTGAGATTAAACCTAATCTCAGATTTAATCATCACTAACTCCAGATTAAATTGTTAATTTATGCAAATTTTTAAACCACCTCCGGAGATGGATTAAAATTTTGCGGGTTTTTCCTGTTAATCTCGAATTAATGACGATTTAATCTAAGATTAAGTCTATTAACTTCGTTAACCCAGATTATTCAATCGATACTCTTAGTATGTTTACCGTGTGTCGACAATCGCTAATCTCAGATTAACTTTAATTTAGATTAAACCTTCAGCATACCACCCCTGTATATTATAATTATTTTTACTAGTAAATTTAAAATTAAAATATATTTTTACTAATCAATATAAAATTAAAATTATATTATTTAATTTATTTAAATTAGGTTCTGCGATCCTAACAAATGTAATATAGCCTTGAAAGGGGACTAAGGAATTAGTCCAAAACATGTCGGTTTGAAATAAAATCTACACCATTTCCTTCAACTACATTATACACAATCAGAATGGTGCTATCTTTTATTAAACACTTATTTCATTGTTTTGGAGGAGCAATGATATTTAAAATGAAATAAAATTACGTTACATGAAAAAATTTTAAAAAATAGTTCAGGAAATATTACACATTATACTTATTAGTGATGTTCCTACCCTCCAATACTATGCTCCGGCACTTCGGCCATTTAAAGCGGAGAAAGCTTCAGAGCTCTGGAGCTCCAACCCTTAAATGACCCATTTGAAGCTTATTTAAGCTTCAACTACTTTTTAAACGACTCAACCTGTATTTGTAGGACTATTTTTATTATTTTAAATAAGCTTTGGAAAAAATTTAGGTTACAAAAAAGTTTGAGAAAATAATTAATGCCATTACTCTTTAGTTATTCAGGAACGTAGTATATAAATAGGGCGGAGCTCCAAAAATCCGGAGCTCCGGGGGTTTCTCCGGGGCTTCTAGTAGTGGAACTACGCTCCGGAGCTTCGGAGCTCAGGGTGTTGCTTCAGAGCTCCGGGTGTTGCTTCAGAGCTCCGGGTGTTGCTTCAGAGGTGCGGGTGTTGCTTGGGAGGTACGGGTGTTGCTTCGGAGCTCCTAAAAGCGAAGCTCCGCTCCGTGGGTTCAGAGGTCAGAGCTCGGAGCTCCCGGGCACATCACTTATACTTATTATCCTTATTATGGAGCCGGTGTTGGTGAAATTAACTACTTATACTATCACATCACTCAACGTTAGTGGTACTTCTTACTTTAGTTTAAGCAAGCAAAAATATTTTTTTGCTTAAAACCTGATACGCAAAGCGGAAAAATCAGCTATAACAGTATAAAAACCCACGCAGAAAAACAATGACATTATAATGTCACTATTCATAGATTTTCCCGACCGTGACTTAATCTTTCAAGCTTAAGTACTTTAAACAAGCGTTCTGATATTGCGCAACGATTTTGACAGAAGGTTGAACCAAAACAACAAAGACTTAAAGAATTAATTCAATAATGTTTTCTAAATTTTTTTTTCTCAATAGGTGAACGACTAATAAATGTGCAAATATTTAATCTAAGACAAAATAAAAAATCACAAAAATGTGCACCTGTTTTTAAGGTAAAACAACGGGTAAAAGGCTGTGTGCAAAAAATATATAAAATATTTTATTTTAAACAGTAAACTTAGGGCTGATGTAATCGTGAGGTGTCTGTAAGAATATAACAAGTTATCTCAATTTAAACGTGTTTTTAGAATTTTTCGGAGTGTTTTAAATCTTTTTATAAACTTTCAAAATATTCGTAATTTTTTGCAATTTCAAAAACATTGTCTATTTTTTTACAAAAAAACATTGCCGTTTGTTTTTCCATGCAATTTTAAGAGTTTGTGTTGTTTTTTTGAGAAACCGAATCATTCGGTATTAATTTAAAATTGAGATATCTCGAAAAATACTGGTGCCTTGCCCAAAAATGAATTTTTTAAGCCAGTTAGATTCAATTGATGTATTTTTATACTATCTTAAAAACGTTATTAATATTTAAATAAGATTACTGTGATTTTTTAAAATGGTGCGACCTTCTCACGAACTCCCCTCTATAATTTTTTAACTAATATTTGGTTTTATATAAAAGGGTGGTACCTATATGCACAGAACTATAAGCTTCATGTTTTATGAGGAAAAACTTTTTTTGACCTTATCCAACCCTTGGCAATGCTTTAGTGTACTGAGGACCTACGGTTAATAGTTTCGATATTGTACACGATTTTGTAACCACATGCAGGCAATAATCATTTCAGTATCAGCCATAAATAAAACACTACCTCTCCTTCCTTGTTGTAGAGAATGGTTTGGACATTGTTTCCAACACCCCAGCTGTCTTCTCCTTCCATTATTAAATTACCAGGCGGGCTGTTTATTGCCCCCGGTCCACGAGCCCAAATCTAAATATTTGAAATAGTCCAAATTTAGTTTTACTTTAAAGTAAATACTTAATTGGAGAATTGCACAGATTTTTTAGTTTTGGAGATGTTTAGATCATTTTTGGTTCACATTTTACATTGTTTTAATTGGCACTACAATTTTTTTATGTTTTTTAAGCTAAATGATTTATATTTTTATAATTTTTTTTACAAATAGATTCTTAATCAGGGTTCATTTAAAAAAACAAACAAAAAAATGGTGCCTATTTGTTGATACATGATGTTTCACAGTAATATTGTTACTAAGGTTATCCCAAGAAGATTAAAAAACGTCAGTATATGAAAATAATTTTAGTAAAAAAAAATTTAAAAACGCCATAAATCGAACTTGAAGCCAAAAGTAAAAATCGCTAAAACGTTTACCTATTGTAAGTCTAAGCAAAGCCTAAATCAAACCCCAAACCATTTTTTTCTTAGGTTCAAAGTTCTAATTGCTCGTGGCTCAAAGTTCTCAAAATTTTATTTAGGCTCTAAGTTCTTTTCTTGTGGCTTCAAAGACCCCGTACAATTTATTAGAACAAACTTCATTCAACATAGTTTTTTTCTATTAAAATACCAAGATTTAACAATAAAATTTTTGTTTTTTAAAATTTTAATGTTTGAAATTAATTTTTTTAGAACCTAAAACTCACCTAACCCCACACCCCCTACAGAAAATGCATTTTACTTGGGATTATAATTTTTCACAAAACCAAAGAAATATCTCTCTTTGGTACGCTAGTGCACCGTCTAAAAAAGATATTCTTTACTACCTACTTATAATAGTAACAAAACTTATACTTTTTTTACGCTGGCACTTTTACGGATGTGACATTTTTCTCCTTTCAATATTGTACCACACTTTAAGTTATATTGATAAATTGAATAAAATATTTTAATTCACACAGTTTTACAAATATATTTAAATTATTAAATAACACAGCCGCTCGGCAAGTAAAACGAAGTCAATCTAAATTTGGTGGAAAGAAATTAAAAAATAAATTTGACCTGTTTAAATTAGCAATTACCGGAAGATACGTAATTTTTTGGAGGAATTTAAATTTTGATATTTTATTTGACGCGTCATGAATGATTTAACATGTACAAATTATAAAAAAAAAACGGAACAAATATAGCGTAAAAACCACTTTAAAACACGCATTTACGGATTATTTTGTTAGCAAATCGCTCAAAATTTACATTTTCGTGCACAATTCTGTTACTGAAATAATTTATATGGTTTTTGTTTTCTTATGTTTTAATATCGACATTATATCTTACCTTAACAGTGCTGGATGGTTTGAGAACGAATTTTGAAGGCAAAGTAAAAACGATTTCTCTCTTTCCGTCAATTTTACGCTTTAATTTCCACTCATCCAGGCTCTCTTCCTATAATATATTTTTTGCTGTTTTTTTTACATTTTTTAAGAATATTAGATACTATTGTTGAGGTGTGAAAAGTAGAATAAAAGCAAAAAATTCTACAAAGTGAAGTATTACATAGCTGTTAGTTTTTTTAAACCAGTTACATAGGAAAATGCTTATTACTGCGAATCCCACTATTATTTTTTAATTTGTAACATTCTTTCGAGAGAATTTGAATGAAAGGAAGAAGTAATGAGCTATGCATAAGTGTAGGTGAAAGAACGTGCTATAAAAATTTTGGAATGAAATATTTACTGTAAAACACCAATAAATCTACATCATGGGTGGCGCCGCGCCAAACATAATTAGTGAACGTGGGTAAATTTTGAGATTCATGTTTATCTCCTTTTTCTTCTTCTTATTATTATTCTAACGCTCAATTCTTAAAATCGATATTCCGCATTTGTTACTGATTGATCAAAAATAAACACGGGTTCTTTGGAAAGAAGAAAAAATTACGCAACTTTCTTAGGAGCCACTTTTTTCATTTAAGTCCTTGTTATCGATTTATTGATCAAAATAATAAATTGAAAAATACAAAATAAAAACTCCCAACCGCACAATAACAGCTTTTTGGCAACAATAAGGATTGTACAGAGCAGAAAAACGAACAGTCTCTCATAGAAACCGCACAAAAAAAGCAGACCGGTTTTAATTGGTGGCAGAAACCGAACCAGTTCCCAGCGCCATCTGCTTCAACCGCGCGGAAAACGGCAATGTGTCATTGGCTCGGGAGCGCCACACGGCGGTTTAGCCCCACGGCACCCACAGCACCACAGCACACAATAATTAGAGAACGTTGGGAAATTTTTTAGTAATTTATGTTCATCTTCTTCTATTTATTATTATAATTCTAACGATCATTATCTTGTAATTTAAATTCTTCTTCTTCTTATTATTATTTTTTATTTAAAAAAGTATATCTCGGCGGAATGATTATAAACATATGTCATTGCGCAGCTAAAGCTATAGTTTATTAGGCTATTTTTTTAATATAATTCAAAAAAGTGGTAGACTAGCCTTGAAAAATGCTCTAAGAATAGAGCAGGAAAAAGGGGCGATTTTTCCCCGGGCGTATGTTTAGACAGAATAGATGTGGACTAGTCTGAGATGGACATTATGTGGACTATAGGAAATTTGCATTTGGTTTGGGCAGCTGCTCACTAAATAAAAATTTCTACCATATGATAATGATTTGTTTATACATCAATCTAATCACACAGCACTGTTGCATTTTTTTTAGTTTGATGAAATATCAATTGAAAAAAGCATACTCGCAGCAATCTTTTACAAGCGCGAAATCGCCACTTTTTCAAGTAGAGGGTTATATTTGTATGTGTAAGAAACAACATAAATTTGAAAAAGTGGCGATTTCGCGCTTGTCAAAGATTGCTGTGAGTATGATTTTTTCAATTGACATTTCATCAAACTAAAAAAATGCAACAGTGCTGTGTGATTAGATCGATGTATAATCAAATCATTATTTATTTATTTATTTATTTATTTTCCTTCGCATAATGCAAGAACACCTGAGGCATAATTTAAAATGCAATGAGTAGGTATCCTTTTAGTTAAACCTTATGGGTCTAATAAAAAAATGATACCCCCCTTACAAAAATGATTATTTTATTACTAGTAAGTCTTTTTGTTTACTAATAATTCATTTTTCACTGAGGTCATTTTTCTTTCATTTTTTAAGCAGACAGCAGGAGTGTCCATACCAAAAAACTGTCTTCAAAATTTTCTTCCCAAGAATATTATACATCCACAGTTTTGATAGTAGCATTTTACTGCTGTTGATTTTCTGATCTTATTATTTTAGTAAAAAAATTTATTTTAATACGAAAAATATTACAGCCACAAAACCAAGAATTAGCTTGATTTTTTGATCTTTCCAGCTTTTAAAACACGACCCCACGACAAATAATATATAGTATATATATATATTTTCTACCATATTATCATATGGTAGAAATTTTTATTTAGTGATCAGCTGCCCAAACCAAATGCGAAATTCCTATAGTGCACATAATGTCTATCTCAGCCTAGTCCACATCTTTTCTGTCTAAACATACGCCCGGGGAATAATCGCTTCTTTTTCCTGCTCTATTCTTAGAGCATTTTTCAAGGCTAGTTGGAGAAAAGTAGAAGGCAGGATTATTAGTGATAAAAGGATATAAATTGAGAGTGGTTGTGTATAAGTTAAAAATATTTTATTTTCAGCTTCAACTGCTTCTGCTTAAAATCAAAGACTGTTCATATTACCTGTTATAGTGTGTTTCATACGCGTCTTATTAAGTTTATGTGGCAGTTCTGGTAATTACTTTGTCTTGGAATATAAGTAACCTGCTGATGTGGATATAAAAAGGCAGAGCACAGTATATAATTAAATGCCTGCTTTTTATGATCCGCCTAGAAAGTTTACTATCAAAGAAAAATATAACATGTGGCTATATAACTTCAACTAAATTTATAAAATTCAAAAAATTGTTTTTAGGCAAGTAGGAGATAAAAAACATTGTTGAGACAGGTATGAGGTAAAGTGGCGGGCCGCTAAAATTCATATTAAAATATAGCAATATTTAAAATCAGGCGGTAGATATAGAAACACCAGATAAATCTGTTTAAAGGCCTATAATATGTATGTAGCCAAACGTTTAATAAAGTCTAGTAAAAGACAAGAAAAATACAGTTAAATTAACTATAGGATACAGGTTGGGGAAATATATTTTTCTTTTATATTCTATACAAGTATAAGACTAGTAAATTTGCCCAGGAGACAAGTGAAAAAGCGGCAAAATTTTGAAGAAAGACTTAGAAGAAAAGGATCTTGACGCAAATAAAAAAATAGAAAAAAAAAAGCTAAAGCATTGCGGAAGCAGGTATTAGGTAAGAAGTACTGTTTTTTGCGTTAAAAAATAGTTACGTTAGAAGGTTAAGTTAGTTAGGAGGCAAAAAGCGGAACTAGGTGCGACATCTGAAATTAGACCGTAGGTAACGCGATTATTTTTTAAATGGGAACTCAATTTGTACTAAGAATACCCTCTCACCTTTCCGCGATTTGTGTTCTCCAGGGTAATCCATTTTCCGTCTGGTTGGGCTTCGGATATGCTAACATTTCCTTTGGCCGATCGTTGGAAACTGGTGCGCGTCGCTGTCTCCCCTTTGATAACGCGTGACGTCTCTGTAAACAGTTAGTTTATTTGTAGTTTAATTAAAATTACACTAATGTATTATTCTAAAAAACTAATATATTACTTTAAATCAGCCGCACTGTTTTCCAATTAATCGCAGTCCTAATGCTGATTTATCGCATCTGCAATTTAAAAAAAGAGCTGACAGTTAACGCACTCTTACAGCGCAGTTTCACGATTTTTGATTCGCGCGACGCCTTTTGAAGAGTTTTAGTAATATAGTTTAAATTACCCTCCACTGTTCTGCCGAAGATCACAAACTTAATGATGATGAAAAATTCTTATATGTAATTTTATTATTTAAGCTGACAGTTACTAAGTTTGTTGAGAACTCATATACGTGTTCTGCTATGGGGCACTTGAAACTGTAAATAGTAAGCTTGGAACCCATATAAGAATATGGGGATTGGAAATTTAAAAAAAAACTTGTCTTGTCTTTAAAAAGGTAGGTGTTATGATTCTTAAGATTAAGTTTTGGTTTCAAAAATACTTCCGGGTCAACTACTTAAAGTTCACTAGAAGTTATATAAAAAATTCACTTTTTTGCTTAGCTCAGCAAACAGAAAATGTTAGATTCATCAATCTTTGTATTCTGATCCCGCTTCTATTTGGCCGTCGATAAAGCACTATTTACGACATAGGACAGATCTGCATATTTTTGCTTGTTTGTGGTAGTTTGTTGAGACGCGTTTTGAAACCATGATTTATTCAGATATTTTTTTAATTGGTAATACTAGTAAATAACTTCAAATTGACCAATGATTATGAAATTTAAAAAAATAGATTATTGTATAATATTAAGCACAAGACGTAAATAATAATCTGACAACGTTAGTTTTTACTGTGTATTTTAAATAGTAATCTGGAACGTTAGTTTTTTCTAAAGGATTTCACCACGAAATGAGACGAAGTGATTATTCTAATGGGCTTTTAACACTTTTGTAAGTTGATTTTAAATATCATTCCATTACACTGCATCGAAGCTTACAAAATGCCTTTTACAATATGTATTTACAATTTCAATGCCCCCTGTAAGCTCTGAGCCACTCCATGGAGCTCCGGTGCTCCGCCCTAATTTTGTACTAACTTTATGAATAATTAAAAATCAATGCCATAGATTATTTAGTTGAATTTTTTGTAAGCTTGGTTTAAAAAAAAACACAAAACAAATAGTCTTAAAATGGTCATAGAATAATTTAAAATATATTTAAAGTTTAAATAAGCTTGAAATTGCTATATTACAGTGTGAAGTTTAGATCTCCGAAGCTCCGTTTGATTTGTAAAAACTGAAAAGCATGATATTGATTGTACGAACATTTTTAATTAACACTAATTTTATTTTTTAATTGGTCAAATTCTAACGATATGGATAAAAAGTTAATGTTGGTTAGTTTTTTGGATGCTAAAATATGTGCAAACAAAATTTTTTACCGAAGTTCATCTCAGAAAAAAATTTCCATTTACAGTGTAAAAGCTCACTAGCTACAAATAATTTAGGGTGTACGAATTTATCCTTAATTAATACGGCAAAATAAGTTTAAAAAATACACAATTATATGTTACTATGACTTGCTATGGAATACACTTTAAGGTTATTAATTTAGTTTTTACCCATTCTATAACAGGCGAGCACAGATTAATTAGTGTATTATATTGCTCGATTTGGCGAATTACTGTTAATTAAACATCTGGATTTTCGATATTAAAAAAAAAATTTCGATATCTTACGGAAAGATTTCAAACTGACCACAAACATCCCATAAAAAGCAGTCGGTCTTTTAGCTTTTTCTTACTTTTTTAGTATTAAGATCTTAAGATTAAAAACATCTAACAATGTGTGAAAATTTTGGTTTCTTATCTAAACAAAAAAACCGAAATAATTAAAAATTGTTTGAAATATATAAATAAGAAAAAAAATCACATTAACTAATATACGTTATAGTAAACAAAAATAATTTTAAAAAAAACAAAATCGTCTTTTATTGAAATCAACAAAAAACATTTATTGAAATCACATTGCAACGTTTCGATTGTAATTATTTAGACAATTTTTTTTAAATGACTAAAATTTTTTAAAAAAGTTTGTCTCATAGTTTTAAAAAATTTGTCTTAGGTTCATATGTATAAATAATCCATTTTATGCATTTTATTCGGACAGCGTTTATAGTTTTACATTTAGTAGTATTTTTTATTTCAGTACAATTTTATGAAATTTATTTATATACATATTATGTCTCTAAGTTTACTTTATTCTTCATTTTTTCTATAGTTTTACCTAGTTTTCATAAGGTGTTTATGTTGTTTGTTTACTTTCGCTTTGTACCTGGGCTTTGAGATAATTATTTGTTTTTTATTTGTTGTCAAAAATTTTTTTATTAAAAAACATAAACCTGTTTTAATATACAAATATTTTTAGTATATAATATTGTCGACCAGTGTTTTAAAAAATTTATTTTCATTTATTTTTTAAAAAAAATTATTTCTCTAATCATAATTCAGCCGTTGAACTAGTTTTGCATTTATTTTGGTTTTTACCGCTATACCTTGTCCTTCTATATTTTAATATTACTGTCTTTTACCTCAATGTTTATCAATTATCGCGGTTTTATTTCTTGTGTAACCTTAATGTTTTAGTATAATATGATAACTTGCTTAATTTTTGTAGTTTATATACCTGCCTGATGATGATTGTGTGACACAATCCAAACGTTGCAATATGATTTCAATAAATGTTTTATCGACGATTATCTTGTTCATTATAAGATGTCTATTCCCAAAAAATCAAAGCTTTCATAAAACGAAGAATTTATACGATCCCATTTTTTCAGAAACTATACAAAGTCAACTAACTTCAGTGGTTTAAAAGTTGGAATTTCTGCTACAAAACAATTAATTTAATAAAAAATACAATTAATAAAAAATACAAAAATAAAGTATTTAATTTTTCTTATTGCAGCTAGGAAAGTTTAAAATTTTAAGGTTGAAGGTCGAGGCATCTACGCAAAACACTCTGCTCAAAGAAAAAAGAGTAGCCTGGATTCTATCTAAAATTAACTATACCAGATGTAATCAGACTATACTAGAACTAAAATCAACAAGATATTGAATATTAAATTTAAAACAAATTTGGCTTACGACAGTGAGGGCTTTCATATTCGTATTCCAATGTTCTACATCGAAGCAAATTGCGCGCCATACTTTTATAACTCTAGTTTAAAAACGCAAAATTTAAATTCAGGTTTCTGGTAAGGTTGTGTTTCTGGTAAGGTACATGTGTTTGTTTCTAATTAAAAAAGCTATGCACTCGCGAGAAATAAATAAACAAAATACAGATCTCAAAAATCTGTAAGTTAGAGGTAAATGGAAAGAGATCGATATAATATTCTGATAGTCGTGATTTTGATTGTTCAAATTGACTGTAATTCGGAATTGACTGTAATTTGAAAGACTGACAAAAGTCCACCTTATTATGGTTCAGATTAAAAACATAATCTTATGAATTTACTAAGTTGCTCAAATTCACAATTTTTGTATTTTGCAGAATAAGACTATTTCATTTAATTATTGCAATATCAACTAAAAGCTATAATAACAAAAACTTTGTGTGTGGTCATATTATAACAGACAAACTTATCATATTACAATTGAAAAATATTAAAAAAATATCGCATTTAAATCTTTTTGTAAAGTATAAAACTAGATGAAGAAGATTACAGTTTTTATAAATCGATTGAAATAGGTCGAAAATACGACTAATGAAATAATGGAATTCTAAAAAAAATTTTACAAAATACTTCACAAATTTTTATCTGGAAGCTAAAATATTCTACTGTATAATATCAAAGTTACAAAAAAAAACTCGAATTTTCAAAGAAAACTTAAAAAAATTTTTTTTTTCAATATTTTTGGACAATAAATAAGTCATTTGAACTAATATTGGCTGTAAAAATCTTTAAAACAATTTCTCACCGTGACATTCTCAAAAACAGTGGCATTAAGTAAACCAACCTCGCCTTAATATATAACTTGTTATTTGATCTTTAGCCCTTCACAAGTTTACATTTAGTTTTATTTTGGCGGTTCTCACCCAATAAACAGGTTCTACTACTTTTAGACGAAAGAAGTGTTGTTTTTTAAGAGAAGGAGGATTTTTAACACAATATAAATTATGTTTTTCGCAGTGAAACGGAAAATAAAGGAAGTTTTATTATATTCCCAATGTTAATTTTACTTTTCTTGTAGTAATGTTAAACTTGCAGTTTGGCCTATTTTTGATGAGATTTTAAAATTAGTTTTTATGTTTTTTTGATTGATTAATTTTTATAAAGTTTTTAAATTTTTTTTCAGGCTATTAACTCATGTAAGGCTAAGTTAGTTTCCTGGTACTAACCAAATTAATTTTGTTTATTATTTAAAAACTCATTACACGTGTTTTAAATATTAGTGAATATAGAAAAAAATATAAAAAATGTCTTTTTGTGCGATTTGATTTAGCCCTCCACACATTTAGCATGATTCTGTAGTTTAATATCTCTGAAAGGTTAAGAATACAAACTTAGAACCAAAAAAATTCAAATAGGGAATTCGGGGCCAAAACTTAATATTCGCTAAAAACCAAAAATAATATTTTTTTGTGCATCTTTCCTGGTTGGGAAGAGGCAGCATCCACTTAAAGGTGCAGTATACTAATTCATGTGTATTTCTATTGCTGTTTAAATAATACTAATCGGTGTATCAGGTCATACTGAGATTAAAATTGTTTTATGCCGAAAATTAATTCTCAACGGTTAACAAGTTAATAACAAGAATACCGCGTGGTTATTTCTAATGTGTTTATATACACCATTTTTCAAAAAATTAAACATTTATACTAACGGATAGTAACAAAACTTGATAGAATTTATGCTAAGATACCAAAAAGCTTAAATTTTGAATTTTGTTTATTAGGTGAAAGTATTAGTTTAGATGAATTAGTAAAGCATTAGATGAATAATGTCATTTAAAAAATATCATATTCCAAAATAATGTTTGGTGTTTGGTTTATGGTGTGTTTTAGAAGATTTTTATTATTGCAACATTTAAAACTTAAAGAAGTAAAACGTTTTTTATGGCCAGTTCATATTTTTTAAAAAATAAAGCATTAACTAGCTAACAAATAATAATTACAGAAAAATAGCAAACAAAAACACACCAAAAACACACCAACTATAAAACACAAATTAATTTTGTTTTTGAAAATCACAGTACTCATTTAATACTTTTTTGAATTGAACCAAATTTAAAACTTAAGCTTTTTATTACCCTAGTATATTTTGTATTAAGTTTTTTTAATATCTGTTCAATAAAAATGTTTCTTTTGAAAAATGGTGTAGAAAAAACAACATTGGAAATAACCACGGATTATTCTTGTTAATAACTCGTTAACCGTTAAGAATTAATGGTTGGTGTAACACAATTTTTTTCTCAATGTGACCTAATACATCGATTAATATTAATTAAAACGCAAAATAAAATACACCATGAATTAGTATACTGCACCTTTAAGCCTCGCTCTTTTATTGTATTAATAATCTGTTGCTTTTACTAAACTGTTTTAAAAAAAAACTCATAAGGTTTATATTAACTCTAAAAGGGTATGTGGTTCTATTGCATGTTAGATTATTCCTTCACTATTCCTGCATTATACGAATATTAATAAATAAATAAATAATCAATAAATAAATAAATAAATAAATAAATAAATAAATAAATAAATAAATAAATAAATAAATAAATAAATAAATAAATAAATAAATAAATAAATAAATCAATAAATAACTAAATAAATAGATAAATAAATAAATAAATAAATAAACAAATAAATAACTTACCGGATTCGTCTTGTTGTTGCAGACTGTGACTCTTCACCACCTGCTCTACCAACTGTCGCAGCCCGGTCCGGTTTTCCTCACCCTCCAACATCTTTCTATAAATGGCGATTTCGGCGTCCAAATGCTGTTTGGTATCCAGCAGCATTTGCAGTTCGATCATCAACGCCTAAATAATTGATTGATAAATAGTATATTACAAAAAAAGTCGAATTAATTTTAGACATGACCTGTATTTAACTTGGATTTTTATGTAACTGTAGTATCTGCAGCTTAATTGGTGGTTCATACATAAGTTATTATAAACATTCCTGGTTAATTTATAAATTTTAGATTTAGGAGAGTACATAAATTTTTCCAATAATATGTGGTTTAGTGCATACCAATTATATTACTCAAACTTTAAAAAGAATCTTCTATTCATTATTAAAGAATGGAAGTTAAAAATAATTTAAAAAATTAAAAATCCATAATTAACGAGCAAAAAAAATCTATTCATTCGTAGAACACGAGAAAATTATAGAAAATTTTAAAACTTTTTAAATTAAGCATATAACAGAATCTGTTATATGCGTCGCTATGGCGGAGAAATTGGCTAGATGAGGCGACTGGGCGCTAAAGGAGACAATGCGTGGTGCCTCTCCCCTAATAACCACATGAATTGAGAGGACACTTTTTGATATAAGTCTTCAGATGGAATTTATACATAATGTTAAACATGAAAATATTATAATATAAAAATAAAACAAATTCAACCCTATTGTAGGTCTATATAATCTATTTACTTGACACTCTTCGCGCATCTTATTGATTTGCTTGTCGCGATCGTTCAAGGCGGCTTCATATGATCTCTGGTCGTCTTCCAGTTGGTAGTTCAATTCCTGGGCTTGTTTCTCCAGCAAAGAGTTCTAATTCAAAAATTAAATTAATAGATAATTAAAAAAATTAGATACCCAGTCTTTATTGGTATTACAGGAGAAAATACTAGAAAATAATTAACTTTATGAGCTGTTTCCTACTACAAATAATACGCATGTGATGAGAAGCCAATGTGTTCTGAGACCCTGATAACAAATTAGAGGACATTTTACTGTGATGTTAAAAACGCAGTAAGGAATGTGTAAATTAGAGTTAAATACATTTTAGAATTACTTGCCGAATTTTTTTTAATCTTCACACCTGCGCTGAAAAGCCTTCCTAAAACTAATTTTTTTAAGTGGTAAGTAGTAGAATTTTTTTAAGAGTTAGAAGTAAGATTAACATTTTACTGGACTGATATTCAAGATCGAGAGGGTGGGTTTTGTTAAGAAAGTTGGTCTAAGCAAACTTTTTGAATTAAATTTAAATACACTAAAGTTAAACAAATATTTGTCATTAAATATTTTATTTTATTTAATTTGACTGTGCTAATGATGTTTCATTGCAATTTTATAAAAAATCTAACCTTTTTATAGTAAAAATGCTAATTTCGCGCCTAAATATGATTTAAAAAATACGAGGAGAATTAGAGTCTACCATAGCGTCCTTTTTATGCCAAAACATAACTTAATCGCACTCCTATTTTTTTAATTAATTTAAGCAATTTTCTTGCATTTTAAGAAAACTAAAATCAGCCATCAAATAGTACTTAATAAAAGACATTGAGCTAGAAGGTTTTCTTGTTCTTATGTGTTACTTTATTTCTTTTTTATTGTTTCACACGTTTTATTTTTAAGAAATTCCTACTCTGCTTTCCAAATCGCCCAACTTTATGCGCAGATTAGCGAGTTGGTCTCTAAGGCGCTTGGTCTCTTCTTTTTGGTGACCCTGTTCCATGTTGAATCGGTTGGAAGAAGTCTGAATTTCTTGGACCTAAAATCAAATCATATAGCAATTTGTATTCTAAACTGTTAGTTTTTAAAAAAATTTCAAAACGATATTGTTTATTGTAATTTTTCAGACTAAAATCAGGCTAAAAATTATAACTTATAAATTACATTCGAAAATATTAAATTCTAAAATATAATCATAAATCAAAATTTTATAAATGATAAACTCAATCAAGATTGCAGTTATTATTTAAAAATGGGCATATGGTCAAAGTTAAAAAATTATTACGTAATATCTCGTGAATTCAATTCCGGGGTCTTTGGTGTCATAAGCACGGAAGCTTTAGGCGTCAGATAATTTTGGAATTGTGACGCCGCAAAAATTAAAACTTGTAGCCGAAAATAAATTTTGTTAGGAACATAGAGCCCGACGTTCTGAAACTGGAGCCGAAATTTCGGAATTGCCAAAGCCTTTTGGAATCGTAGCAATTATCAAAATGATCAAGTCTATAGTTACCACGTTTGGGTCCCGTGTTTATTTGTGGCTGCGAATTGCAGCTAAAACTTCTCTCGGTTCTAAAAAACTCTAAATCTAAACTCATCTCAGGTTCCAGTTGTAAGTTCTCTCGATTTCAACAATTTTAAACTTAAACTCGCCTTGAGTTTGTACCAGCTCTCCATGTCGGTTTTGTTTTGAGCGGAGATTTGGTCATACTCGTTGCGAATATCCCGTATGGCCATGGCCAATTCGTTTTTGAAATATTCCCGGTTCTCAGCCGTTGTGTCCCGCATGGCCAAGCCTTGGAGCTCTTTGAGTTCCTAAATAAACAAATTTTTCAATAAACTGATTTATAATAAACTGATAGATATTTAAAATAGCCGATAAATTCTTTTCTACTAAATCATATCAATAAAATTATTTTCACCAATTAAGTTATATTCAATTTGTTTCAGGGGTTGTGAAGAGCCTTTAGACTAGTTCTGAATAAACGTCTTTTACTGTCCGAGAGAGGGTACAAAAAGAAAAAAAACATCATAAAAAGTCGTAATTTTCTTAGTTTGTTTAGTTTAAACCTATACTTAATTAAAAGTGCTACACGATGATATGTTTCATTATGCTGAAATGCTTTAATATATCAGTTTGTGTTTAATGAATTTTTGTTTTTTGATTAAACATCTCAATAGTTATAAATCATCACTAAAAAAGTATTTTCGTAAACAATGATTTCGAATTAGCAAGCAAAAATAAAGTTGAAATTTGTGCTTTGAAACTAATTTCAAACCTACATAGGTTTTTTTCATTGTTTTGTTTGTAAAAATATTCAAAGTTTAAAAATTAAATTTAACAAGTCCATTCCAAACTTTTAAATGGAAGCATTTTCTGTAATTGAAACATTAAAAAAGTGGGAACAAAGTGCGCCAGCGGTGACGTACCTGGGAGGCGGTAAAAAGCTAAAACTCTCCAAAAAATGATTTACCTTTGTAATATTAAGAAACATTTAAGAAATTTTGAGGGGAAGGGGTCGAGATTTTTAACCAATAAATATTTGAAATATTTGAAACCGTAAAATGTACTAGTCGCTCGCTGTTTTTCAATTTTCCCCCTACATATGATTGACGCTAGTGTCATTGCTCCCTAATCCTACATTAAAAAATCCTTATTCAGAATTATAGTCCATATTTGTATGGCAGCTTACAAATATGAATTACTGGTTGAAAAACTTTAGAACTGAATAAAATCATTATAAAAAGCTTTTTTCATACAATAAAAATTAAATAAAACTAGTTTCGAACGAACTTAAATCATTGAAGTGATCTTTCAGTTTTGTTTGTTTTTTAAATTTAATTTCGTATATCTCTTTCGGTTTTTAGACAATTTTGTTTCGCGTTTAAACTTCCAAAACTTTGTATTTTTCTCAACTGCTAATAATCTTAAGAAAACCTAAAATATTTTACTTGGTCATGAACTCTTTTTAGGAAATCAATTTCTTCCAAGAGTGTCTGAACTTGATTTTGATAATCAATTCTGCTAAGAGTTTCTTGGTCTAAATCCTAAAAACATATAAAATAGTGCATTTTATTGTGTCAAAACTATTTTAATAGATAAAAAACGTTAAGTATGGTCTGGTTTAAACAAATATTTTAAAATACCAAATATTCACAGCTTGAAAACTAAAATGGCAGTATTTTTGATAGAAATATGATAAACGGCGTTAATAGACTGAAAGGACCCTTAAGATTGTGCTCATTACTTATAAAACAGGACCATCTCAAACTTGATTAAAACAGTGATTTTCCTCGAATGAATTTCATTTCTTAATTGAAGTGTTAGTCAATGAATCATAACCATTTTAGAATTGCTACTTTTCACATCGTATAGCTGTTCGAAAAAACTAAATTAATCACATCGTTACTAAAAAACTTCTAATAAGATTTTGCACCTATGAGCTTATACGAATATATATGATTTAAAACTAAGACTTAAAACTCCATGTATACTGGAATACTTCGAACATTTTACATTTATTTTTATATGTGTATAATCCAAAGCTCAATATAAAAATTTATCTCTTTGCCTATGCATCTGTTTGTGATAATTAGTTTTTTTTTTACAATATCATCAGTACAGATCATTGAATGTAAACATTAAACATTGAATGTAGACAGATCATGTTCGTTTTAAAAATAGTCATCCTAAGAATATATAAATGTTATATAAACCTTAAATGCAGTGCCATCGCGACGGTGGGGTATCACGTTAATTGTATGAAAAGCACTCTACTGGACACCAGTTTATCACGATACCAACCTTAGGTCACAGTACAACGTACGGCCGTTTTAAAATCCACGGTCAACTAACACAATCGATTTTTTCGGTAGATAAATCCTATATTTTCACCTCGACTGAATTAATTTCAATGATAAATATTCTAAACACCATTTCTTACATTTCTGGCCTTGTTTAGTTCGCTAGTAAGTCTAATATTCTCCTTTCTCAGTTTCTGACTCTCGTCCTCGAGCCCTTCGACTCGACGACGCAGCAGGTTGATTTCAGCTTCATAATCGCTCAGTTGGGTTAAGTAACGATCAATCTGAGCCCTGTCCGCTTGTTTGCTTTTGAGTTCGTCTTCATATCTAAACTTTGGAATTACATTGTTCATATTTCATCAAAAATCTAACTGACTTCCATAAATTACAGTGGTAATATAAATTACTCAAAATTTGGAAAAAAAATACCAATTAAATTAAATTAAATTTAGAATATTTTGGAAAGAAGTGATATATAAAAAAATTAAATCATTTTTGCGTTCGATATTATTAAAACAAGTTCCCGTAGCTCTGTTTTTGAAAGCTACGGAGCAAGACCGAAATTCTAAGGCTCCGCCCAGGTTTGGTAATGATTTCATAAATAATAAGAGTAATGCCATCATTTTAAAAAAAAATTATATCAGTAAGCTAAATTTATTTCAAAATTGTTAAAAAGCCAAAAAAAATAGTCCTACAAGTATAGAATAGCACAACTTAAAACAGTTTTTAACGTTAAATAAACTTCAAATCAGTTATGCCTCAATAATTTTCAGTCATAATCAACTGAATTGTTTTAAAAAGGTGTTTTTGAGATTTTTTTTGAATGTCGGACTGACCCTTGTTACATACAAAATATTGTTATAAGCCTTATATTTGTTGTCTATAATTTTTCAAAATCTAATTTGTTAATAACTTTACTATTTACAAAACTCAAATTTGTCAATGACTTAATTTACTGTGTTCATTGCTTTTTGGA
>JASAMX010033313.1:0-20804 GCA_030248175.1 Microlaimidae sp. YZB2_3
TAACCCCCCACTCCGGACCAACTTGCCCATGTATGAACAGTACTAATATTTTACTATGCATAATAGTCTATGCATAACTTAATTCTACTGTTTCATCATTTCATTTTTCTTTTATTTTTTTTTCTTTTCTTTTTTTTATGAACGACATCAAATCTGCAACTTAATCGCCGCCAACATAAACTTCAATTCTAACAAAATATCAACAAACATAGCCATATGAAATGACTTTAAAGGCTCAAAAAGAGCGCTTATTTAAGTCAGTTTTAAAACTTTATTTGAATGCATTTAAACATCAAGCAGTTACTTAGATGAGAGTTGATTCTTTCAAGGTATAATGACTACCCTATTCGCAAAAGAAGATTTTCCTTGCATTAATTCGACTTTCTTGGAAAAAGCAGATTCAAAGAGATGATACAGGTGGACTGCAGGTTAAAATTTAAAAAATCATTGGCTTGCAAATTCTTTAAGCTATGTATAATTTTTAAAGCACTCATATAAAATCCGTTATGTTCTATAGCTGCTTTAATCTCTTCTAAACCTAGGTAATCCAGTCTTGTTCATAACCAACAGGTAACAACTGCCTTTATAAAATACCTCCTAGTGAAATTTTGTTGCACTTTTTCCAAATGTTTACATCTTTTTGTAATAACTTTCCAACAGCATCACCTACTGCAAAATTGGTCTAATATTAGAATTTATTCCTATACAAAGATTATTTATTCATTTCATTTAAAATAGCAATTTATGATCTGATAATTGTAATCCCAGGTATTTTGAGAACAGCTGTATATTCTATCTAAATCTTTTAAAGTCTCAATGTGGTAATCTTTAGATGAAAAATTTGCAAACTACTTTATATCGTCTGCAAAGAGCCTAATTTGTGAGCACTTAACACAATAATCAACAATATCGTTAATATATAAAAAAAAAATTTTTCAGACCGTGCACAAGTCTGAAGGTATACCCATCATAGGTCACCGACCTTCGACGGCTCAGGGGGGGGGTCCACACCCCCGGGGGTGGAGGTTTTTTACCTCCAGGGGGAGAGGTCACACCCCCGGGGTGTTTTTTTTGAAAAAAAGCAGGGGGTGGTCACACCCCGGGTACCATTTTTTTGACCAGAATTGACGAATTTTTGACGAAATTTGACCATTTTTTAAGCATTTTTTGGGAAAATCTAAGTTCAGTAGTCAAAAATGAGCCTTTGGGGGGGGTCAGGGGTAGAGGGGTCAATGGGGGGGAGGGGTCAAAAATGGGCCTTAGGGGGGGGGATAGGTCTCAGAGGCCGTAGAGGGGGTGACCCCCCCTACACCCCCCCTTCGGTGACCTATGATAATCAAATAACATTATTATTATATTTTTAGTATTTACAACATTGCGTTTGCAGTATTATTTCCCAAATTTTATAAAGTTGTATAAAAAATTCCACCCTTTGTTTAGTACCTTATCCTAGCGTTGTTCTATCAAACTTTAAACTTTTATATTTTAAGCATTGATTTAGATGGGTATTAGATAAAGAAGTCAAGAAATGATACAAGTAATGAGTGTGCCTTCTTCTCCGATATCTGTCTGCTATCAAATTTCTCAAACCCCTCTCCCAAAGCCGCAATTCTGCACAGAATATGGACAAAGTTTATCTACTAAAAAGGTAAAACAATTAGATTAGTTCTTTTCTTACTCATAAACTAAACTTTATAAACTAAACAGTTTTAAAAGTTGAGAAGAAATTAAATAAAAACCCATAACTAAATAAAGCAATACAATAAAAATTCATATTTTATGAATTTTACTATTATTTGATAAATAAATTTAATAATATTTTTTTAATAAAATTTGTTACAAGTTCATGTTACGAAGTAAAAAACTGTAATATAACCTCAGGGTGAGCACATATTTTAAAATCATTGTAATCATTACAATCTGATTTTTAATTACGACTTATGGTTTAGTTAAGTTTTTCTTGTAATAAAGCTACCACAAAAATTTATTCAAAATGTTAATGGGTATAATACCTATAGCCAAGCGTGTAGCGTATATAGGATTCTGCCGAGAGAGGGGGCGGCATACCAATGTCTTGGCGGGGTGTTACTGCGCAAAGCGCCATAACTGCGCCGCGTAGTGGCACAAAGCCGACGCGAAGCGTCGGCCAGGGGTTTGGGGGTGTTCCCCCAGCCGCCGGAAGCGAAAATTTTTAAAATATGGACTTAAAAACTGCTTAAAAATTGTCTCCAGCGATTCATATGGTTATAGTTTTACTTTAATTTCTACACAAAATGTTTGTTACATGAATAGCAGCACCAAGCCGACAAGGAGCATAAGCCGGGGGGGGGGGGGGGTTTGGGGGTCCCGAGCCGCCGGAGGCGGAAATTTTTAGGAAATATGCAGTAAAAACTGCTTAAAAATTGTGTCCAGCGATTCATATCGTCATAGTTTTACACGAGTTTTTATAACCTAAAGCTTAATCAATTTGTTTGTTACTGTGGTAGCAGCACCAAGTCGACGCAATGCGTCGGTTTGGGAGTGTGCCACCAAAGGAAATTTTTTAAATATGCACTAAAAACTGCTTAAAAACTGTCTCCAGCCAATCATATGGGCATAGTTTTACTTTTTGTTCCTAACAATTTGTTTGTTACAGCTTAATTAGTATGATGTTAAAACTTTGTACTATATTCCAATAAGGTTAAACAGCATGATTTATAAATGGTTGGTTAAATTATTTAAAAAGATGCGCGACTGCAAGGTGTTTGTATGTAACTTATAAGCAAAAAATGCGGTTAAACAAAAAAAAAAATACAATGCATGTCTCACCTTCCCGCGAAGCGGTAAAAATTTTTGAATTGTTTAATTTTATGCATTTCCCCCCCCCCCCCCCCCTCCTTCGCCAAAAAAGGAAAAAGTACCCTAAAATTATGACGCCATTTTTTACCTATTTTGACGCCATCATTGCGAATTTTTTTGCAGTTTTTAGCCTATTTCAATGCATTTTAAGCCATTTTAGACTATTTTAACCTTATTTTCGCTTTTTTGTCCCTTTTTTCCCTTTTCCTTTCTATTTTTCTCTTTTTTATCCTTTTTTTCTTTTTTTTTCTTTACCCCTGTTTGCCCCCCCCGTTTTATTGCGCCTCCTCCGCCAAAAAATGAAAAAGTACCCTAAAATTATGACGCCATTTTTACCTATTATGAGGCCATCATTGCGAATTTTTTGCAGTTTTTAGCTTATTTCAATGCATTTTAAGCCATTTTAGACCTATTTTTATTGTATTTTCGCTTTTTTTGTCCCTTTTTTCCCTTTTCCTTTCTTTTTTTCTCTTTTTTCTCCTTTTTTTCTTTTTTTTACCCCTGTTTGCCCCTTCCGTTTTATTGCCCCCCCCGCCAAAAAATGAAAAAGTACCCTAAAATTATGACGCCATTTTTTACTTATTATGACGCCATCATTGCGAATTTTTTTGCAGTTTTTAGCCTATTTCAATGCATTTTAAGCCATTTTAGACCCATTTTTACCTTATTTTCGCTTTTTTTGTCCCTTTTTTCCCCTTTTCCTTTCTTTTTTTTCTTTTTTCTCCTTTTTTTCTTTTTTTTTTCTTTACCCCCTGTTTGCCCCCCCCGTTTTATTGCCCCCCCCCCCGCCAAAAAATGAAAAAGTACCCTATAATTATAACGCCATTTTTTACCTATTATGACGCCATCATTGCGAATTTTTTTGCAGTTTTTAGCCTATTTCAATGCGTTTTAAGCCATTTTAGACCTATTTTTACCTTATTTTCGCTTTTTTTTGTCCCTTTTTTACCTTTTCCTATCTTTTTTTCTCTTTTTTCCTTTTTTTCTTTTTTTTCTTTACCCCTGTTTGCCCCCCCCGTTTTATTGTCCCCTCGTTTCAAAAAAGTTGCCCCCCATCATGCCCCCTGTTTTGGAATTGCCCCCCTCCCCAATTGAATTTTGGTATCAGCAATCCATATTGCTAATTTCTTTTCAAAATTCTGTGAGGTGCTGTTTCAGAATAGGCTTTCTGGGCTGGAAATAGATCATCAATCTTGGATTGCTTCTTTGCAACTTCTTGTTCAGTTCCTTCTTCCAACTTGTAGAGGGATTCCTTCTTTTCAGTGATGGTTTTTCTTTTTACTTCTTTTTCTCTTGTAACCTGCTTCAGAGATCTGAATTCTTCTTGGTGGGTATTTTGCAGATGTTTCCACATGGGACTGGTACTAAATGATCTGGGGTCATTTCCCCGTTTGTATTCCCTGATTACTGGTAAACAAATTTGGCATACAGCTATGGTTTTGTCACCTTCTTTCTCAGCGAAATAATGCCAAATAGTGGTTGGATCAGTCATATTTTATCTAAAATAGCATCTAATTTTTAATTATCTACTGATTAAAAAACACCCACAAGAAAACGCGCAACATAAAAATACAGTAAATCAAAATCTTAATTGAAGTTAGTATAAGCATAAAGCACGAGCTCGCAAGAGCAAAGTATCAAAGAACAAACCATAAATATAACAAGATGTTAACAACTTTTCTTTTTATTCCCGCAAAAAAACACTCAGATCCGGCCGGATCTGAGATAGATCCGGCCGGACCGGACCGGATCCAAAAATCACCGGATCTACCGGACCGGACCGGATATCCGGTCGGGCCCTTCTACCCATTATAACCCCGGGGGCAGTGCACAGGTCTGTCTAACACAGTAATTATTTTAATGTATTTAAGGAACGGCGGAGTTCGGGGCGAAGGATCCGGGCGCCGCCGACTCGACCACCACCGCCTAAGACGGCCCCTCCGGTCAGCCGGATCCACGACAAATGGCGTCAGCAGAAGGCCCACATGATCTCCTTCAAGACACACAGCGAGAGTCTACTACTAGATAACCACGGTAAGTCAAAAACCACGCATAGAAATATTAGTGGGAAGCGTAGGTGGGTAGCCTCCCAGAACCCAACCCCCGAAATTTAGGAGGGGGTGCCGGAAATTTTTTTGGGGTTCAAATCATACATGGGGAAGTTGGTCCGGAGTAGGGGGGTTAAAATTCGAGAAACGCAAAATACCCCATAGATGAACTCGGTCAAAGGAGCTAAGACTAACCGGGGTAAATGACATTTCAAAATCCAGGAGGGGGCCCTCGGGGGGGGGGTCGAACCTCTCCTAGCTTTCTAAGAGGGTCGACCCGGGGTGGAAGATTTTGAAACCTAAAGGGGGGTCAGGTGGGCGTGGGGTCCAATTTCCGAAGCAAAATAGGTACTTTTAAACCATTAAAGGTTTAATAATAGTTTTTTTAGAGATAATACTACATTTTATTGAATAAAGAGCGATATTCAGGTATAAAAAGGGTGTAAAAACATAAATTTGTCTTACAGATTCACGTTTTTGGAAGAAAATTTAGTATAAAAAAAGAACTCTAAAATTTTCTCAGAGGGAGAGGGGGGGGGTCAGATTTCAAAATCTAGAGGGGGTCAGGGTAAAAATTCGGGAGGGGCCTACTCCAGAGGCAAAATTCGAGGTAAAGTGGTGGGACCGCTCTACCACCCCCCCTTGTTCATTTTATAACACAAATCGTTTTTTTCTAGAATTTTCTATTTACCATATCGTTTCATTTTTTGAAGAAAAATAGAAAAGGTTAATCAAGGTCAAAAAACTCTTTTTTATTGCATTTCGCAAAACTTTTTTATTGCTTAAAAAAACATTCCACTTTACCTTAAACTTAAGTTTGGACGCAAACTAGTTATTTTTTAAAGACATTTTATTTTCCCAAATCTGGGCTCAAAACTCCCCAACTTTGGAGTGGGGGGGGGGCTTAACCCCTTCTCAGAATTTGGGGGCCTCACAAGCCTCCCGGTGTGCCAGACCCCACTTTTTAGCGTTTGTAGAGCCCCGGGGGAGGGTGCCCGGCTCCGGCTCGGAAAGGGGGCAGTAGGGCTAGAATTGAGAGGGGTCAGATGAGACCTGGGCACTGCCCCATCTTTTATTGGGGGCAATTCCAAAACTGGCACGGGCAACTTTTTTTAAACGGGGCAAGCAGGGGGGAAAAAGAAAGGGAAAAAGGGACAAAAAAGCGAAAATAAGGTCAAAAACTAGGTCTTGAAATGGCTTAAAATACATTAAAATCAGGCTAAAAACGGCAAAAAAAATTCGCGATGATGGTGTCATCATAGGTCAAAAATGGCCCCATAATTTTAGGGTACTTTTTCATTTTTGTGTATTTTCATAGCATTACTGTTGAGCCTCGTCACCCTACAACTTATTCATGAGATTATGCAAAAGGCAGGCGCTAGAAAAGCTAGACGTCGTGGCTGGCAACCATAAAGGTTTGGCTGCAAAAATCTGGGTTTTTCTAAACGGGGTAATACCATACCCCGAATTTTTGCGTCCTGAAATTGTTGTGGAGTATATTCCAAATACCTCCTTTTTAGCGTTTTTGGTACCGAGTGAGACCCATTGCAAATTTTTTGGGAAACTGAATTGTTTAAAATTTGTAGGCCGGTAAGTATAACTTTCAACTCAACTGAACCCCTCTCCCGCCGCCCCACCCACACAATATTTACACACGGGAAGTTTTTACAAATATGTTTGTTTCAAACACACGTATCCCACCCATTTATTCTCGGCTGAGAGCGCGCATAGTGGCAACTCTCCGGTTTTAGGTATACCAATTCGGGGGGGGGCAAAAATTTTTTGGGGTATACCATATCCCATTTTCTTAGTACCGTGGTACCCCCCCAAAATTGGGGTGTCCTAAACCCCCCAAATTTTAGGGGGGGGGGCGGGGTGTCGGCTGTCGGGATTTTTTTTGGGGGATAGGAATTTTTTTGGGCGGAGTGGGGGGGGTTAAACGTTAGCCGGGTTAGTAAACGCAAAATACCCATATCGTTCTCGGGAGTGCACATTTACCCCATACTCGTTTTTTCGATTTTGAGAAAAAGTACAAAGTTTAGGTCAAAAACTCCATTTTTTGAGCTTTTCTATTGTTAAAACATTCATTTTTGCGAAACTTAAACTTCGGAGCAGTCAGAGCTCATTTAAAGCATTTTTCTTCATTCCAGGGGGGGGAGCGTTTCTCCCCCCACTTTTAGTGGGGGGGGACGTCTTAGAGGGGGGGGTTACTCCTGACTGTGCCCACGCGCAGGTCCCGCAAGCCCCTGCCCCCACCACGCAGAGCGCAGATTGTTTTTACTCTCCCCGTCTCAAAATATATCACAATATGATCTCCGTTTTAAGTCGATGTTTTTTTTTGGCGAAACGCTCGAAGGGTTCCTAACCGCTCGGCCACACGGGTTCGAGTATTCGCGCAAAATTTTGAAAGTGAAATCGGCGAGGCTAGCATAGATGAACAAGGGGGGGACACTGAGCCTTGAAATTTCCCTAATAAAAAAAAAACTAGGGGGCTCCCTCCCGGAATTTTCGAATCTCACCCCTGACCCCCTCTAGATTTTGGAAATCTGACCCCCCCCCTACTCTCTCAGAAATTTTAAGTACTTTTTTTAGATGAAATCTCAAAAACGGAATTTTTCTCACAAATTCATGTTTACACCTTTTATCCTGAATTGTTTTTTATTTCAATAAAAGTCGTATTATCTTATAAAAAACTATTATTAAAAAACCTTTAATGATTTAAAACCATCTTGCTTCGGAAATTGGACGCATTACCCCCTTTTAGGTTTCAGTTCCACCCGGGTCGACCCAATAAAACAAGGTGTTCAGGACCTCTTTTAGATTTTTGAAACGCTCATTTACCGGGGTAAACACCTCTCTGGCTTTTTGACCCCGTGTTCATCTATGGAGGTGAGGAGCGTGTTTTTGTTTATTGTTGCGTGTAATTTGTGATTAGAGGAGATATTCGCAAAAAGGGAGGAGAGAGAGAGTTTTCATCTCATACTGTGGGGCGTTCTTTTTCTATTGTTTTCAGATTTTGAAATTTCGGAAAACTTCTAATAATCTAAAAATTGGCTCATAATTTTGAAAAAAAGTGGAAAAATATTAAAGGGAAGAGACCTTTTTACGGTGCCCTCTTATCGTTGATTCGTCTTTTTGAGTGTCGTAAGTTGTAAGTATAAAAGAAAGACCTGCTGTACTATCTGTACGTTATTTAGTAGCTTTGCTCTTTGTTATTGCTCACCGCCCAAAAAAATAAAAGTAATCTAAAAATATATCATTTTCCAACCTATTATAACGTTATCATTGTAAAATTTTTGCTCTTTTTTAGTTAGTCCCGCGCTCCATTTTTAACCCAATTTACGTTTTTTTGTCTTTTTTTTTTTTTTTTTTACTTTATTTTTTTTGCTTTTTTCTCTTTTTTCCCTGCTTGCACGCGCCTTTTTTACTTTTCCCGTTTCAAAAATCGGGGGTCCCCTGCCTCTCCCTCCACGGGACCCCTCCAGAACCCTGAGAAGGGCCATTTTTTTAGACCTATTTTTACCCTCAGCTTTTTGCCTTTTTTTTCTTTTTTCCCCGCTTGTGGTCCCGCGTCATCGCCCCCTCCTGTTTCAAAATTTTCCCTCATTTTGGCACCACCCCTTCCATAACCCCGAGGCAAGTGTCTGATATAGGACCACGTGTTAGGGGCTAAGCGAGACTACGTGTAAGTTCACATTTTTATCAAGCATGTCTGGCCACAAAAGTTTAGAAAACCTGAAAATTTGAGCATAACTTTTCAAAAGTCTGGAAATATATAAGTGAAACATGGATACAATAAGCAAATCGTTCAGAAAGCGGGGGGGCTTAACTCTAAATTAGGGGGGGTTAAAACATGGTACGCGGGGGGACCAAATCAAAGGGGTCCGTAAACGCAAAATACCCATATCGTCTGGGAGTGCATTTGACCCATATCGTTTCGATTTTGAAGAAAAAATAGGTAAAAAAACGCTAATTTTAGAACCAAACATCCCTTTTTATTGCATTTTTGGTTTTTACTTAAAACATTCATTTTGACCTCAAAATTTCGGAGGCAGTCAGAGTTTAAAGACATTTTTTCTTTATTTTTCCAAATTGCAATTTAGTCTTGATTATAGTAAGTGGGGGGGGGAGAAAAAGTTAACCCCCCCCAATTTTGGAAAAATGAAGAAAAAAATGTCTTTAAAATGGCTTCTAACTGCCTCCAAACTTAATTTTGAGGTCAAAAGGAATGTTTTAAGCAATAAAAAGCTCAAAAATGCTATAAAAAGGGCTTTTTGACCTAACATTAGCGTTTTTTACCTATTTTTCCTTCAAAATCGAAAAACGATATGGGTAAAATGCACTCCAGAAAAAAAAACGATATGGGTATTTTGCGTTTCTCGGATTTTAACCCCCCCCCCCCCTAATTTGGGGTTTAACCCCCCCCACTCCGGACCAACTTGCCCATGTATGTTTTAACCCCCCCTAATTTGAGAGTTAACCCCCCCACTCTGGACCAAATTACCTATGTATGATATAGGTGTGTTTTTTTTGTTCACTTACATATATTTCCAGACTTTTAAAAGTTATGCTCAAATTTTTAAGGTTTCTAAACTTTTGTGGCCAGACAGAAGAATATTGCTTGAGGTGAACTGAACTTACACGGTAAGTCTCGCTTAGCCCCTAACCCATATTCTATATCAGACCCTTGCACTGCCCTCCCTCGGGGTTTTATTGGAGGGGGTGGGCAATTCCAAAATGAGGGAGGGGGCACGTGGGCAATTTTTTTGAAACAGGAGGGGGGCAATAACACGGGGAGGCAAGCAGGGACAAAAGAAAAAAAGGGCAAAAAAGGCAAAAATAAGGTAAAAATAGGTCTAAAATGGCCCTTGCACTGCCCTCCCCTCAGGGTTTTATTGGAGGGGGTGGGCAATTCCAAAATAAGGGAGAGGGCACGGGGGACAATTTTTTGAAACGGGAAAAGCAATAAAAAGGGCGCTGCAAGCAGGAAGGAAGAAAAAAAAGAGAAAAATAAAGTAAAAAAGAGAAAAAAAAAGACAAAAAAAAACAAAATTTAAGTTAAAACAGGTTTAAAATAGACACTGAACAAAGCTAAAAAGAGCAAAAATTTTACGATGATGGCGTTATAATAGGTCAAAATGGTGCTATATTTTTTGAGTACTTTTTTTATTTTTTTTGGGCGGGGGTGGGCAATAAAACGAGAGGGGCAAAGCTACTAAAATTCTGAGTGGGGCATTTACAGATCGTGCACAGGTCTTTCTTATACTTACAACTTACGACACTCAAAAACAATAAATAAAACAACAGTAACACCGTCGAAGGGCCTCTCCTTGATCTTTTCCACTTTTTCAAAATTATGAGCCAATTTTTTTTAGTTATTAAAGTTTCCGAAATTTCGAGGCCAGAACAATATGGACAACGCCCAGAAATTCACATCCTTTTAAATGTGTATAAATAAAAAAACTCTCTCTCCTCCTTTTTTTCAAATCTATTACTTCTAATCGCCGACTACACGCAACAATAAATAAAACACGCTCCTCACCTCCATAGATGAACACGGTCAAAAAGCCAGAGGGAGGTGTTTACCCCGGGTAAATGACATTTCGAAATCTAGGAGGGGGGTCCTAGGGGGGTCGAACACCCCTTGCTTTCTAGGGGGGTCGACCCAGGGTGGAAGATTTTGAAACCTAGAGGGGGGTCAGGTGGGGTCCAATTTCCGAAGCAAAATAGTTTTAAATCATTAAAGGTTTAATAATAGTTTTTTTATAAGATAATACAACTTTTTATTGAATAAAAAGCGAGATTCAGGAATAAAAAAGGTGTAAAAACATGAATTTGTGTAAAAAAATTCACGTTTTTGGAAGAAAATTTAGTATAAAAAAAGTACTTAAAATTTTCTCGAGAGAGTAGGGGGGGGGTCAGATTTCAAAATCTAGAGGGGGGTCAGGGGTAAAAAATTCGAAAATTTGGGGGGAGGGGAGGGCCCCCCTGGATTTTTTTCTAGGGGGAGGGGCCTCAAAATTTCGAGGCTAGGGGGCTGGGTGGACCCCACCCTCACCCCCCCCCCCTTGTTCATCTATGCTCACCTCGCCGAAGGATCCCTCCCCGATTTTTTCCACCTTTTCAAAATTTTGCGCGAAATACTCCGAATCCGCTGTGGAGGCCGAGCAGTTCAGGAACTCCTTTCGAGCGCTTCCGGCCAGAGAAAACGACGCGTCCAGATCTAAAACGGAGATAATTATATAATATATTTAGGCAGGGAGATAACAAAAACAATACTACGCTCCATATATAGGTGGGCAGGGGGGTTGGGGACATACATGGGCACGGGGGGGTTGGGGGGGGTTAACCCCCGCATTTTGAATTCTAGAAGGGGGGTCCCAGGGGACCGCCCCCCCCCCACTCAGAAGTTTTGGGGGGGGGGGGAAAAGGTTAACCCCCCCCCCCCAATTTTGGAAAAATCGAAGAAAAAAAATGTCTTTAAAAGCAAGACAGTTTTAAACCCTCCAAATTCATTAATGCTTTTTAGGTCAAAATGAATGTTTTAAGCAATAAAAAGCTCAAAAATGCAATAAAAGGGTGTAAAAGCATGAATTTTGACTAAAAATTAGCGTTTTTGGAACAATATTTTCTAAAAAAAGTACCTAAAATTTACCAAAGGGGGAGGGAAATGTCGACTTCAAAAGGGAGGAAAAAACGATATGGGGGGAGGGGGGAGCCTATTTTGCGTTTCTCGGATTTTAACCCCCCCCCTAATTTAGGCTGGGGGGGGGTTAACCCCCCCCCACTCCGGACCAACTTGCCCATGTATGGTTGGGGATTATATCCCCCAAAAAAATCCCGAGAACAGCCGACACCCCCACCCCCCTAAAATTTGGGGGTATTCCAGACACCCCCATAAATTTGGGGGGTACCACCAGTACTAAAAACGCTAAAAATGGGATATTTGAGGTATACCCCCAAAAAATTTTTGGGACACCCCCCCCCCAAATTTCAGGGGTCGGGTATGGTATACCCCTAAAACCGGAGAGGTTGCCCACCTATGCTACGCTCACCCAACAAAATAAATGGTGGATTGGTGTGTTTGAAACAAACTTACAATATTTGTAAAAACTTCCGCTGTGTTGATATTATATATAGGTGGGGAGCGGCGGGAGGCGGTTCAGTTGAGTTGAAGTTATACCCGCCTAAAAATCTCAAAAACAACGACATTTCCCCAAAAAATTTGATGGGTCTCACTCAGTACCAAAAACGCTAAAAATTAGGTATTTGGGATATACTCCACAACAAATTTTCAGGACGCCCTTTAAATTTGAGGATTCTGGTATTCCCCCCCTTTCTAAAAAAACCCAGGAGGCTGCCAGCCAACCTATGATTGCTGCCAGCCAGCCATGGAGGTGAAACTTTTCGCCCCTCCTGGCTTGTCTTAGCGCCTGCCCTTTGCATAATCTGCATAGGGAAGATAAGTTTTAGGTAATGCAACAACAACCTGTGCACGGTCTGAAAATGCCCCCCCCCGCTTTATTGGGGAATTTGCCCCCCCCCCCCCGCCGCCCAAAAATGAAAAAGTACCCTAAAATTATGCCATTTTTGACCTATGATGACACCATCATCGCGATTTTTTTGCAGTTTTTAGCCTATTTTAATGTATTTTAAGCCATTTCAGACCTAGTTTTACCTTATTTTCGCTTTTTTGTCCCTTTTTCCCTTTTCTCTTCTTTTTCCCCCCTGCTTGCCCCGTTTAAAAAAAGTTGCCCCCCGTGCCCCCCAGTTTTGGAATTGCCCCCCAATAAAACCCGGTGGGGGGGGCAGTGCCCAGGTCTGCATCTATGAGTTATACCCCCCAAAAATCTCGATTCTAGCCTACACTTGCCCCCCCCCCTTAAAATTTGGGGGTACCCCGGAGCCGGACACCCTCCCCCCAAAAATTTGGGGGGTCCCAGTACTACAAACGCTAAAAATTGGGTATTTGAACCACACATGGGCACGGGAGGTTGGGGGGTTAACCCCCCAAATTCTGAGAAGGGGGTTTAACCCCCCCCCCACTCAGAAGTTGGGGGGGGAGAAAAAGTTAACCCCCCAATTTGGGAAAAATGAAAAAAATGTCTTTAAAATGACTTCTAACTGCGTCCAAACTTAAGTTTTGAGGTCAAAATGAATGTTTTAAGCAATAAAAAACTCAAAAATGCAATAAAAAGAGTTTTTTGACCTAAAATTAGCGTTTTTTACCTATTTTTTCTTCAAAATCGAAACGATATGGGTAAAATGGACTCTAGAAAAAAACGATATGGGTATTTCATAGATGAACAAGGGGGGGTGGTAGGGTGGGGTCCACCACCCCTTACCTCGAAATTTTGCCCCCCTTCTAGAAAAAAATCCAGGGCCCCCCCTCCCCCCCCAATTTTCGAATTTTTTACCCCTGACCCCCCTCTAGATTTTAAAATCTGACCCCCCCCTCGCCCATCCCTTCTCGAGAAAATTTTAAGTACTTTTTTATACTAAATTTTCTTCCAAAAACGTGAATTTTTAACACAAATTTATGTTTTTACACACTTTTTATACCTGAATATCGCTCTTTATTCAATAAAATGTAGTATTATCTTAAAAAAACTATTATTAAACCTTTAATGGTTTAAAAGTATTTTGCTTCGGAAATTGGACCCCACCTAACCCCCTTTTAGGTTTCAAAATCTTCCACCCCGGGTCGACTCCCTTAGAAAGCTAGAAGAGGTTCGACCCCCCCTAGGGCCCCATTCTGGATTTTGAAATGTCATTTACCCGGGGTAAACACCCCCCTAGCTTTTTGACCGAGTTCATCTATGGGGTATTTTGCGTTTCTCGAATTTTAACCCCCCTACTCCGGACCAACTTCCTTATGTATGATTTGAACCCCGAAAAATTTTTCATCGGCACCCCCCCCCCTAAATTTCGGGTGTCGGGTTCTGGAAGGCTACCCACCTACGCTTCCCATTAATATTTCCATGCGTGGTTTTCGACTTACCGTGGTTATCTAGTAGTAGACTCTCGCTGTGTGTCTTGAAGGAGATCATGTGGGCCTTCTGCTGGCGCCATTTGTCGTGGATCCGGCTGACTGGAGGGGCCGTCTTAGGCGGTGGCGGTCGAGTCGGTGGCGCCCGGATCCTTCGCCCCGAACTCCGCCGTTCCTTAAATACATTAAAATAATTACTGTGTTAGACAGACCTGTGCACTGCCCCCCCGGGTTATAATGGGTAGAAGGGCCCTACCGAATTTCGGTCTGTGTCCGGTAGATCCGGTGATTTTTGGATCTGGTCCGGTCCGGCCGGACACTTATATCAGATCCGGCCGTATCTGAGTGTTTTTTTGCGGGAATAAAAAAAGTAAAGTTGTTAACATCTTGTTTATTTATGGTTTGTTCTTTGATACTTTGCTCTTGCTAGCTCGTGCTTTATGCTTATACTAACTTCAATTAAGATTTTGATTTACTGTATTTTTATGTTGCGCGTTTTCTTGTGGGTGTTTTTTAATCAGTAGATAATTAAAAATTAGATGCTATTTTAGATAAAATATGACTGATCCAACCACTATTTGGCATTATTTCGCTGAGAAAGAAGGTGACAAAACCATAGCTGTATGCCAAATTTGTTTACCAGTAATCAGTTAATACAAACTGGGCAATGACCCCAGATCATTTAGTACCAGTCCCATGTGGAAACATCTGCAAAATACCCACCAAGAAGAATTCAGATCTCTGAAGCAGGTTACAGAGAAGAAGTAAAAAGAAAAACCATCACTGAAAAGAAGGAATCCCTCTACAAGTTGGAAGAAGGAACTGAACAAGAAGTTGCAAAGAAGCAATCCAAGATTGATGATCTATTTCCAGCCCAGAAAGCCTATTCTGAAACAGCACCTCACAGAATTTTGAAAAGAAATTAGCAATATGGATTGCTGATACCAAAATTCAATTGGGGAGGGGGGCAATTCCAAAACAGGGGGCATGACGGGGGGCAACTTTTTTGAAACAAGAGGGGACAATGAAAACGGGGGCAAACAGGGGTAAAGAAAGAAAAAGGAAAAAAGAGAAAAAATAGGAAAAGGGAAAAAGGGCAAAAGCGAAAATAAGGTAAAAATAGGTCTACAATGGCTTAAATCGCATTGAAATAGGCTAAAAACTGCAAAAAAATTCGCGATGATGGCATCATAATAGGTAAAAAATGGCGTTATAATTATAGGGTACTTTTTCATTTTTTGGCGGGGGGGGGGCAATAAAACGGGGGGGGGGCAAGCAGGGTAAAGAAGAAACAAAAAAAGAGAAAAAAAGAAAAAAAAGACGGGAAAAGGGAAAAAAAGGACAAAAAAGCAAAATTAAGGTAAAAATGGGTCTAAAATGGCTTAAAATGCATTGAAATAGGCTAAAAACTGCAAAAAAATTCGCGATGGCGGGGTCATTATAGGTCGAAAATGGCGCCAGAATTTTAGGGTCTTTTTCTTTTTTTGGCGAGGGGGAAAAACCCCCCCCCCCCGGGGTTTTGGGGAATAAAATGGAGGGGCAAGGAGGGGCAAAAAAAGGGGAGAAAGGGAAGGGGGCAAGAAGAGGAGGAAGAAAAAAAAAGGAAAAAGCGAAAAAAAGGAACAAAAAAAGCGAAAAAAACAATAAAAATAGGTCTAAAATGGCTTAAAATACATTGAAAATAGGCTAAAAACTGCTTAAATTTACGATCACGGCGTCATCATACGTCAAAATGGCGTCAGTTATAGAGTACTTTTCTCATTTTTTGGCGGGGGGGGGCAATGAAACGGGGGGGGGGCAAACAGGGGTAAAGAAAAAAAGAAAAAAAGAGAAAAAAGTAGAAAAAAGAAAGGAAAAGGGAAAAAAAGGGACAAAAAAGCGAAAATAACCTAAAAATAGGTCTAAAATCGATTAAAATGCATTGAAACAGGCTAAAAACTGCAAAAAAATTCGCAATGATGGCGTCATAATAGGTAAAAAATGGTGTCATAATTTTAGGGTACTTTTTTATTTTTTGGCGGGGGGGGCAATAAAACGGGGGGGCAAACAGGGGTAAAGAAAAAAAGGAGAAAAAAGAAAAAAAAGAAAGGAAAAGGGAAAAAAGGGACAAAAAAGCGAAAATAAGGTAAAAATAGGTCTAAAATGGCTTAAAATGCATTGAAACAGGCTAAAAACTGCAAAAAAAATTCGCAATGATGGCGTCATAATAGGTAAAAAATGGCGTCATAAGTTTTGGGTACTTTTTCATTTTTCCCCGGGGAGGGGCAATAAAACGGGGGGGTCAAATCTTCCAAAAAAGCGGGGGAATTTTTAAACCGTGCACAGGTCTGGTTACATATAAATATGCGCAATTAAATATTGGGGGCGACAGGATCTTCTTCACGTTAGTTTGTCTTTAAAATAGAAAATCTGTGTGACGAAAATGGATTCTTAAAAAAAACGATTTGAAGAAAAAAGCATTTCGTCGTTACTACGGCAAAATGAGCCACAGTTCGTATAAAATATATGTCTGTGACTCATTTTAAATTTAACAGGATCCTATTAACTACAGAATGAGTCACAGTCACGTATTTTATAATGACAGTGGCTTATTTTGCCGTAGTAACGACTATTTGTTTGGATTTCAGCTCCCCCTTCTTTTTCCTACCACCCCACAATTTTTAAGCAGCTTTTCCACAGGCGGGCTGCACGCCGTTTTTGTGGCACTTTCCCCCCCCCCTCAAAATGAAATCCTGGCTACGCCACTGTGTTATAAAAAATGTAGTGCATCTTAAATGCATAAAATTAAACAATGTAAAAATTTTCCCCGCTTTCCCCGAAGGTGAATCATAATGCAATGTATTTTTTGTTCAACCACACTTTTTGCTTATAAATTACAAACCCCTTCTTGCAGTCGCGCATATTTTAAATAATTTAGCCAATTATTTATATATATAAATCAGGTTCTTTCTTAATAGAATTAGGAAACAACCTTATTTGGATAAAGTACAAAATTTTAACAACAAACTAATTTAAAGCTGTAAAAAACAAAAATGTTTAGGAATTAGGTTATAAAAATAAAAGTAAAACTGCTTATATGATTGGCTGAATACAATTCTAAAGCAGTTTTTAGTGCATATTTTAAAAAATTTTCGCCTCTGGGCGGGGTAACCTTTGCTGAGGAAAACCCCACAGACCCCCTGGTAGACGCTTTACGTCGGCTTGGTGCTGCTAGCACACTAACAAACAAATTAAGATTTAGATTATCGAAACTTATGTAAAACTATGACTATATGAATCGCTGGACACAAGTTTTAAGCAGCTTTTAGCACATATGTCTAAAAACTTTTGCCTCCAATGGTTGGGGGGACGCCCTCAAGCTCAAACCCCCTGGCCAACGCTCCTTGTCAGCTTGGCGCTGCTATTCATGTAATAAACATTTTGTGTAGAAATTAGGTTATAAAAACAAAAGTAAAACTATGACAATATGAATCGCTGAAGACAATTTTTAAGCAGTTTTTAAGTGCATATTTAATAAATTTTCGCCTCCAACGGCTGGGGGAAACCCTCCAGACCTCTCGACCGACGCTTCGCGTTGGCTTTGCGCCACTACGTGGCGCAGTTATGGCGCTTTGCGCCGTAACACCCCGCCAAGACATTGGTAGACCGCCCCCTCTCTCGGCAGAATCCTATATATGCTACGCGCCTGGCTTATAGGTACTATACCCATTAACATTTTGAATAAATTTTTGTGGTAGCTTTATTACAAGAAAAACTTAACTAAACCATAAGTCGTAATTAAAAATCAGATTGTAATGATTACAATGATTTTAAAATATGCGCTCACCCTGAGGTTATATAGTTTTTTTACTTTGTAACATGAACTTGTAACAAATTTTATTAAAAAAATATTATTAAATTTATTTATCAAATAATAGTAAAATTCATAAAATATGAATTTTTATTGATTGCTTTATTTAGTTATGGGTTTTTATTTAATTTCTTCTCAACATTTAAAACTGTTTAGTTTATAAAGTTTAGTTTATGAGTAAGAAAAAAACTAATCTAATTGTTTTACCTTTTTAGTAGATAAACTTTGTCCATATTCTGTGTAGAACTGCGGCTTTGGGAGAGGGGTTTGAGAAGTTTGATAGCAGACAGATATCGGAGAAGAAGGCACACTCATTACTTGTATCATTTCTTGACTTTCTGATCTAATACCCATCTAAATCAATGCTTAAATATAAAAGTTTAGCAAGTTTGATAGAACAACGCTAGAAAAAAAGGTACTAAACAAAAGGTGGAATTCTTTATACAACTCTATAAAATTTGGAAAATAAAACTGCAAACGCAATGTTGTAAATACTAAAAATATAATATAATGTTTCATGGGTATACCTTCAGACTTGTGCACGGTCTGAAAAAAAATTTTTTTTTTTGATATATTAACGATATTGTTGATTGTGTTAAGTGCTCACAAATTAGGCTCTTTGCAGATGATATAAAGTAGTTTGCAAAATCTTCATCTAAAGATTACCACATTTAAGACTTTAAGAAGATTTAGATAGAATATACAGCTGCTAAAAATACTGGCAATTACAATTATCAGATCATAAATTGCAATTCAACCATAGGTGTCCGACCAGCCTGGACTGCCCGGACCGCCCCCCCCCCTGAGGGCCGGTCCAGGGTACCCCTCCCCCCTAGCGCCCATTTTGGACCCTCCCTCCCCCCTAAAACCCCGGTCCAGGCCGACCCCCCCCCCTGAAGGCGGTTTTTGACCCTCCCCCCCCTACAGCTGTTCCACCCCCCCCTATCTACTTAATGTGCGATAGGCATAAAAATCGTTTTTTTCATGCGCGCGACTGAAAGTATACAGGCTCAAAATGGTGCGCGAAATTCTGCACGCACGAATTTCGTGCGATAACTTTATATACGTATATATTCCTCATAAATATAACAATAATTTTAGTGTTCTATACAAATTTTTATAATTTATAATAAACCTTAGGTTTTTTACAAACTGGTTGGTACGTTACATTAAAAATAAAAAAAATAAAATTCAGATGTTCGTTTAAAAAACCAACCTTTTTTTAAAAACAAACGGTCCTTTTTTTAAACGACCGGTCTGTTTTTTGCGCTGCCGCCGTTCGTTAAACACTTGCCCGGCAAGTTGCCGCATGCAAAATAATGAAATGAAAACAAAATATAATGATTATGATTATTTAGTATGTAACCGGAAAATAGAAGAAAGTTGGACAAACTTTTACCGGAAGCAAAAAAAATCAACAAAAAGGTACCTCTTATAATATGTTAACGTTTTTAACAGTTTCCAAAAGTTTTTTTGGTGGGTCCAGGCTATCCCCCCCCTAAGTACCCCAGTCTAGGCTCTCCCCCCCCCCCCTAAGGACCCTTCAGTCCAGGCTACCCCGGGGTCAAAATTTTTTGAAAATTTGGTCCAGGCTGACCCCCCCTCCTGGGCCTACAAAATGATCAGGAAAGGGCGACCCCGGGGTCAAACCCCCCCCAGCCGTCAGGGGTCGGACCCCGAGGTCAAGAACCCTAAATAACATCATGCTCCTCTCTCTAGCCATGTGCAATTCATTTCATAATCTTGCGCAGAAAAAAAGGGTGGTTGGAAGAAGCTCAGAATGGGTGCGGAATTTCACATGATATGAATTCTAAGTGAATCAAGAAAAAAATGAGAGGAATAATTAGACATCCTTCAAACTCTAGAAATAATCTGCTCAGAGCCTATAAGTCCTATGTTAGAACAATTCTGAAGTGCGCTAGAGCAGTTTGGAACCCTTATTTACAAAAATATATAAACATTTTGACAAAAGTTCAACAAAATTTCACTAGGAGGTTGTGTTATAAATGCAAGTTACTACCTTTTGGTTATGAACAAAGACTGGATTACCTAGGTTTAGAAAGATTAAAGGACCGAAGAGACAAAAATGATTTATATGAGTGCTTTAAAATTTTATATAGCTTAAACAATTTGCAAGCCAATGATTTTTTTTAAATTTAACCTGCAGCCCACCCGCTATCATCCTTTTAAATTGGCTGTTGAAGATGGCCAAATTAATGCAAGGAAATTTTCTTTTGCAAATAGGGTAGTTATTATACCTTGAAACAATCAACTCCCATCTCAATTAACTGTCGATCTTTGGATCGGATGCATTCAAGAAAAGTTTTAAAACCAACTTAAATAAGCGCTCTTTTTGAGCCTTTAAAGTCATTTCAGATAGCTATGTTCGTTGATATTTTGTTAGAATTGTAGTTTATGTTGGAGGCGATTAAGTCGCAGATTTGATGTTGATGAAAAAAAAGAGAAGAAAAGAAAAAAAAAGAAAAAGAAAAATGAAATGATGAAACAGTAGAATCAAACTATGCATAGATAGTAAAATATTAGTTCTGTTCATACATGGGCAAGTTGGTCGGGAGTGGGTGGGTTAAACCATAGGTGTTTTTGGTCGGGTCCGCTAGGGGGGGTCCACCCCCGGGTGGAAGGCCAAAATTTTTTAGGGGGGGGTCCGGACCTCCCTGGCTTTTTAGGGGGGGTCGACCCCGGGTGCGAGATTTCAAATTTAGGGGGGGTCAGGGGGGTCCAATTTTTTAGCAAAATTTTTTTAACTCAATAATTTAAGTGTTTTTAGGTCTAATATTAAATTTTATGTATTAAAACAGCCTATTTAGGCCTAAAAAGTGTATTTAAACACTGTTTTTAACTAAAAACCCGTGTTTTTGACAGTAAATAAAAAAATATACTTCCAAATTGGTCGGGAATGGGGGGGCGGGGGGTCAGCCTTGTTAGGGGGGTCAGGCCGGACCGCTCTCAAGCTTTGGGGGGGAGGGGGGGCCCCTGATCTTTCTCGGGGGGTGAGAAATTTCGGCTCTAGGGGGGGGTGCACCCCTCTGTCCCCCCAAAAACACCTATGGGTTAACCC